>CM038231.1:13965491-14269239 GCA_021442155.1 Cymbidium sinense | reverse complement strand
GAGTTTCTTCAAATTGAGGTCTTGCCTCTTGAATAGTCCGAGCCTCATTTTATTGATTTCAATGAGTAATTTGTAAGGGAGTGTGAGGAGCAATGTGAGTTGCATCCTACTGGATTGCATTCGATGACCCCTCTTCCAGCGAGAATTTTAGATTTATTGGCTCTAGGACCCAACAAGTGCAAACACTAATTAGTATAAAACTGTCGTCACCCATACTTGTCATCTCTTTAGCTAACTTAGCTAGACAATTAGCTTTGCTATTCTTGCATCGAGAGACCTGAGTTATAAAGATATTTAAAATTTTCTTCATAAGCTCGAGAACTCATTTGTGATAGTGAGCTAATTCAAGCTTGTTGATTTCATAAATACCCAACAATTGATTAATGACAAGCTGAGAATCGCTATAAACTTATAGATTATGGACTCCTATAGAGATGGCTTCCTCCAGACCTTCCACCAACGCTTCATATTCTACTTCATTGTTAGTTCGTGGCTCAGTTAACATGTAGGAGTGCCTCATTATACCAACCTCTAGCGTAATCAAGATGAGGCCAATGCCAGCTCGAGCCTTTGAGAGATTTGAGGGGTGAGTATATTTGATGGATGAAGCTCCATCAAAATACAGTTCTCATATTTGTTGCTTTTCCTTTTCATATATATGCATGATTTGCTCATCAAGAAGATCATCATTGAGCAATGAATCAGCCAGGATGGGGTGTGCAACAAAGAAGTCTGCTAGAATTTGCCCCTTCAACCCTTTCTAGGGAACATATACAATGTCAAATTATAACATAAGAACAACCCATCATGCCAAGCGACTTGTAAACATTGGTCTTATCATCAAGAACTTCAATGGATCGATCCTTGAAATGAGAGTTATTTTATGAGATAGCATATAGTGGCATAGCTTTTGAACAATAAAGATTAACGCTAAACAATGCTTCTCAATTAGAGAATAGTGCATTTCTGCTCTGATTAGTCTTCAACTAATATAGTATAGAGCATTCTCCTTCCCTCTTCATTATGTTGTGCCAATAGAGCACCTAGAGATTCCTCCAGTGTTGCTGTATATAAGATGAGAGGCTTCTCACGGGATGCGAAAGCGATTCAATAGATACTTCTTGATACTATCGAAAGCCTCTTGACATTCTTTGTCCCATTTGAAAGGAGTATCCTTTTACATCAACTTCTTCCTCTTGGACGTGGATCTCTGATCGACGCCTCTAATAAATTTTGAGCTCGAAGAAGTACGATCGAGTCTGACTCCTCTTGAAGATATGGAGTTAGTTGGCGATAAGCTCTAAGGTGTCGATCATCAAAAATCTCATCACATGATATTTTTTCTTAGGTACACATTCTTAACAAGTTTCATTTAGGATCTGAGTATGCAGTCAGATGTCACATCACTATCCTTCTTTAAAGCAGTTTTACTTCAAGGCTTTAGCCTCCAAATTTGCTTATCTTTTTGTCAGGACCTTTTGACGACGGATTCCTGAACCTGTGGTCCAAGTGTTACACCTCGATGCTCACCGTGTGATACTTGAATTAGTTGACATTTTGGTAGGGTTGTAGGAGAAGGTCTCCTTAGAGAAGCAACTCTAGCCTCCTTGATAACAGGACTTTGATATTTTCTTTTCATCAGTCCTTTCTCCTTAGCAACTTTAAGGACCGATGCACTCTTGCAGATACAATTTTGGGTTTTCTCATTGGAGGAGCTAGAACTTGACGCTGTCGGGTCTAGAAGAACTATTTGATTTGACCAATAGAGCTGTTTTGCTTTACCCATCATAGGCTATCAACTTGTTATGGGTTGGAACACTCGCTACTAGTTTCACAGTTGGATGTACAATTTTTTTTTATTTAACAATGGTTGTGAGCATCAGTTCTTGTTTCTCTTTCTCTTTGCCTCTGGTTAGCTTGCTTCCAAATGAGGAAGCTTTTGCATTGCCACTTCTTCTTGAAGCTTCGACCTCCATATTTATTTATTTATTCTCGGGACCTTTCGGTAGCGGATTCCCAAACATGCGGTTCAGGTGTCATGCCCTGATGTTCACCGTGCAGGACTTCCTCTCGAGGCTTCACTCTCCAGATTTATTTTTATTTCTATCGAGACCTTTCGGTAGTGGATTCCTGGATGCGTTGTCCAAGTGTCATGCTCTTATGCTCACCGTACAAAACTTATTTAGAATGATCTTGAGTTCTTACTACCACTAATGGTAGTTTCTGTAGTGGATCATTCTTGGCTTCTCTGATAATTGGCCTTTGATATCTCTTCTTCATAAGGCATTTTTCCTTGACAACCTTCAGGACTCTGTGTACTCGAGCAGATAAAGTTTTAAGTTGTTTCTTGAGTTGGGTGACTATTGTTGAGCCCAAAAGGCTTAACATCACCAGCTATTCTTTTCACCCATTTTAAATTTTCAAACTCGTTGTGAGTGGGAACGCTCGGTATCAAGTCGATGGCAGTGAGAGATTTAGCGACACTTCTGAGCTCATAGTTCAACATTTCTTCTCTTTCTTTGCCTTCCACTCAATTATTTCTCTAGAATAGGAGAATTTAGCATTATGCCTTCCTAGTGTGAAAGATTCAATTGACAAAGTAGTCACATTCATAGATATAACTGAAACATTTTGCCTATTGACGGTTCTTTCATCACTGGCATCTTCGAATGACCCAATCTTTCGAATACAAAAACCCTCTTTTGAGGAACCTCAGTAGTAGTAGTGGTCATTCCTCCTCCCCTACACAAGTTGGTGTGTACAATATGCAGTTGCTTCATGTAGAGGATTATTTGTAGCAGCAATGGTTGGAAAGTCTACACTACAAAATTGAATAGTAGTTCCAACATCTCCAATATTGATAACATAGTTAGCTAGGAATATTGGCCCATGACTAGCCACATGATAAATGCGGCAAGATCCATATAGAGAATAAGATTAGTCATAAGAACATGATTGATTAGATTTAATTTCACTGAAAATTAATTTTTTTTCTTTTCAATTTTTTTATACTCCACTATTACTATAGCTTAGATTTGACTATCCAAAGATAGAAAGAGAAACTTGTCCCCAGCAGAGTTGCTAGAAATCTGTGGGCTCCAAAAAACTCCTCTAGATGAGAAGTGACTTAAATGTCGGTGAAATTTTCAAAAGGCAGATGAGATAGTAGATAAGACACTACCCATAGATTTAACCCTCATTTTGTAAGGACTTTAGATATGGTTTCAAGTTTCCTATAGGCGCAAGCCTCTATAATTAATTACCCCTTCCAGTAAGTGAGAGAGAACTTTCGATTAAAATTTGTAGTAGATGCAATCATAGTATAATAGCAATATGTGGAGTTTTGAAATTTAGATTTATTAAATTCATTGCATTTAACTTAAAGTGGATGGTTGGGGGAGTGATGAAGCACTCGATCTAGATCCCATGGTTATCAGCAATCAGGCCTGGCTACTTAAGTGAGGAGGTAGACTTGATGAAGGATCCTGTCGACCATGGATTGCATCGTCCAAGAAATCCTTGTAGACCTTGGTTGGTGATTGTCTAAGGAGACATTCTTAAGTCTACTTTTACTAATAGAGGGATTTTTTTTCCAATCAAGTATACCCTATGGTTCATAACTCAAAGGGCAGAGCCATTGGGGAGCACTGGTCTGATCCGTAATATAATGGTTCCATTTGGTCAACCACCGTCAGGACTGGTCATACTACATCATGTGTGGAGCTCATAAACCACATAGTCGGAGGACAGTGCTCCTTGACATGAGATTGTTTGAGAGTAAACATAGTTGTGTACTTGATTTGACTTTGGCTCCTTTGGGAGCTAGAGTTTTTTAATTTGTCACTTTCGATAAATAATTACGGAAGGTGAATTGAATTTTTATCTTGAAGTTTTTAATATTGAATTTCACTTAGGTATTTATAATTTGGTGATTTATTTAATTTTATATCTGCATTAATACTTGAGTTTGATTAATTCAATTTGAGATTGCAAGTACATTTTTATGGTAAGTATCCTCTCCGATTAAAATCTTCATTCAACATAGTCATCATCGGGGTGGTTAATTGATTGAATCAAATATATTTGAGAACTTTAGATCCTATCAACTCTGTTTAGCTCCTAACAGAGGATCAGATCTACTGTCACATGATAGAATTAGCTTCTCAGATATTTTACTAAGTTGAAATTCTTATAATAGATTTATAAGTTTTGTTAAATCAGACCCAGTCCTAAGACTAAACCAAGAATTAACCCATGCAGCTTCCTCAGACCCCAAATTTAAGCATTCAGCATAATATCGAGGCCCATGCGAGTGTATAGTAATTTAATGTTTGAATTATGAGATTAATTTTGTATTTTCATTTTTTTATGTATTTAATATGCCTTTTTTAGACATTAAAATTTGCACTTGAAATCTCCATGTTGAGCACATGAGAATTTATAATAATTTCACCTAATTAGTGATTTCATTGATTTTAAAATCATAATTAGAATGAAATTCTTTAATTTTTGTATTCAAGGAAAGCTTCATGATTTTTATAGATTTTGGTTTAGTATGTATACACTTGAAAGAGTTCAGATCCCTGGTGAAGAAGGTGTTGTAAATTGATCTAATATTTTATTAGATTTTGAGATTAATATTTAATATATTCCAATTTAGCCTACGCATCCTTCTTAGACATTAAAATTTGTACCTTAAATCTTTATGTCCGAGCACATGCAGGTGTATCTAAGAATGCCTTCTATTTGCTTGTATGATATGTTGCGAATATGGTGGTGTTAGAAGATGTTATAGATTGATCTAATATCTTATTAGATTTTTTAGATTAAATTTAATTGGCCAATTTAGCACTCCTTTTGACATTAAAATTTGCACTTTAAATTTTTTATGTAGCACATGCAGTGTATCTAGAATGCCTTAATGCTCTATTTGCTTGTATGATGTGTTCAATCAGTGGCATTGTTTATTTTATTCAATTATTTAGATTAATATTCATTTGTATGCATTTAGCTCATAACACCTTGAGTTCTTTAAGTTTCAATAAAACTTAGTTCGCTATTGCTAAGAAGCTTATAGACTCATTCTTATTTAGAGACCTTTAGAATTTTTTGTGAGTAATTTTGGCTTCGATTCATCATTTTTCATCTAAGTTTAATTTAAGCTTATTAATACTCTTATTTAATCATACTTAAGCTCTGTGTTAATCAAAATTTGGCCTCACGTGTCCTGCATGAGACTGGGGCTATTGGACCTTCCGTCATCTTGCATAAAGTGTCTTGTGACACCACGGATTGGTATTCTACAGCTCTCTTGAGCATAGTGTCTTCAAACACCATAAAAGATCATATATGTAGGTTTATTTTTAATTTATCATTTTCAAATAAGTTTAATTTATGCTCGTCAACACTTTTATTTGATTTTGTTTAAGTCTCCCATCAGCCCAAATTTTGTTAGCCTCCCGACATTGTCGTGGTAGAGAGAGTCTATTCATCCTTCCCGACTCTTCGTGCATAGGTGTCTTCAATTGTAGTCTTTTACTTTAGCTTCATTAAGCTAATTTCTTCAAACACCATAAAAAGAGCATATATGTTGGTTTATTTTTAATTTATCATTTTCAAATAAGTTTAATTTAAGCTCATCAACACTTTTTATTTGATTTTAAGTCTCCCATCACTCAAATTTTTTCCTCAGGCATGTCCACATAGGGGCGCTTGAGTCTATTCACCTTTCCACCATATCTCGAGCATGAGTCAATGTCTTGTACTTAGTAGTCTTCTACTGTTAGCTTTATTGAGCATAACGGGTCTTCGAATCGTCTCTATTGAGCATAAGGTCTTCCTTTTAATTTCAATTCATATTTTAATTTTGAGCTTAGGGTTTATTTTGTATTAAATTGATTAAGTCCTCTGTCATTCTGAATTACAGTAACCTCGAATCTTCCCAGTGGGGCTATTATAGGCCTTCCGTGCTCTTGAGCATAGATAATGTCTTGCGACACTATGGCGTGGTCTTCTAAGCCGACTCTTGAGCATAATGGTATTCAAACGATAAAATACCAAAGAAACCATATTCATAGTTAGCCACCATACATATAAATGACATTGAAAGCCTTCTTGAACGCTTAACTTATGCAAATCTAGTTCTCCAATCCTAATGCTTCCACAAAATCTCGTGGTCCACTTCACGCAAGCAGACACATTGATCAATAGTTTCTATTCCACCATTATAATTTGTAAAATGAGTGTCAAAGTATTTAATGAAACCCAAACAATCACAACCCCTCTTTAGTGAATGTGCAATTTTTTTAAGCCCATCTTCACCAGCATCAAATGCATTCTTCTGATAGTGTGGTTCATTTGGATCTCCGTATGGAACAACCATTTCTATAAAACTCAACGTATTAGCTATAGACCTACGTCCATGATTACCATCAATATATGCAACAAATGGATTACCAATCCCTCTCTTGGAGTGAAACCAATTCAAAGTTTGACTTACCACTCAGCAAAGTAAAGATTGACACAAAAAATTTTGATTGAAGAATGCAGGCTTCATGTCACTTGGTCAACACCTCCCCATATTTCACATGGAGTGTAATTTCTCAATGGATCAGTAGAAGGTAGAGGTACCAACTTTCTATCCTCAAACTCAATAATCACCATATTCTGAATATCGACAACAACATGGATGCCTTAAATAGGATGAGCATAACCATACTCCATAGGGCAGTCACTCTTAGTTCTAAAAAAAAAAAAAAGGTTTTGCCAATCTGCAGCTAGGGTGGCATCTACTGCACGCCTCCCTGAATGGAAGGAAATTTTTTTACTATAGCTCCACATCTTGCATATTCCATAGCATCCTTAGGTGGTTGAACATCTAGAACTACATCTGATGAGATGATCTTTCCCCTGTGATGCCCACCTCTGCATGTCTTGATGACTCTCAAGCATGGCCCTCTTAGGCGGAAGCTTACTGGGTATGACCACCTTTTGTCCTTAGAAGCGTGTGGGTTGGAGAGGAAAATAATAGGCATCTCTAGCTCCAAAACTACTTGAACAAATCGCATGCTATCTCGCACCTCAAGGGTCTTCTAGTAGCTCTAATTGTTGCTAACCACAGTAGTGCCATAATCTAAAGATTGGCTTGTCTGAGCCCTTGACTTCACCTGGATTCCCTTGATAGAAGGCTTTCTTTGGAGGATCCAGTAGATCATCTACAGGCCAAATATGAACGCCCATGTTCATAGCCTTTGCATATTTTCGGTGTCATCCTCAGCAGCCCATCTAGGCATGGTTCCAACAGATTCTTAGGTTCGATGGTGCTACTGATCTGGTTGAAGTGGGGAACAGCAGCGAGCACTGTGGCAGAGACTAGTAGCTGGATTTGGAGCAATCGACTTGAGAACAAGGTTGAGATGGGAAGAGCAAGCAGGGATCCCAGAGCTCGAGCCATCTCTGAAGAGAAGGGGACGGATGGGGAAGAGAGATCCTTGCATGGGAGTCAGAGGAAGCCTTTTCTTTTTTTTAAACCCGGCCTCTGCATGCATGTCATTTTAATTTTTTTTACAAATATCCATCTCCTTGTTTCACGCCATGGTATGGGGATGGGCTGCAAGAGAGAGAGAGGGATGATGTGGAAGCCAATTATTGCCTGAATTGGAGGTGGAGGCATGAGAGTGGGCGGCTGCTATTTTCGAGGTGTTGACTGGATGCGATTAAGAGATAATTAGATGGATTTATCTCAAAATGCGTGCTAATTTTAACAAAATTTTAAGTATGATAACTTTAGTTAAATTGGATATCTATTCTAGATAATTTTAGTGTTCTGGATGCAATGGCATAGTCCGTTTTTTGCAATAGGCGTTCGTTCAATTGGCGTTGGATTGGGTCTTTGATTCAAAATGGGCATTATCACTTCGACTAACATTCATGCAGACTCATCCGAATTAAATGTGAATAGTCTTATTCAATAGATTTTGATATTTTGAGGCTAACAGCATGATCAGTTTCATGAACAGAGGTTGTTTGGCCATCGTCGCAGCTTCTCGGCTCCAATATATGCGTCGACACATTGATAGCTTGAGCGCTTAATGGATTACTCGTTAGATTTTGTAATATTTATATTCTGATCAATTTTGATGTTCTGAACATAACGGCGAAGTCCATTTGCCGATCAGAGGTTGTTTCCACCCTTTTCAGTGATATTCAGTGCATTTTGAGCCTTAATTTACGCGTAAAGCGTCGAATTTGATTTGTGGGCATGACTTCAATTATGACACAAATATGGAGGTCAACATGATGAAGAGGACACTATGGATGTTGAAGTCATCTATATGGTGAGCTATATAGATGAACTGTCTGCTCAACACCAGTGAACTTAAACCTAAATTTGATGTTTATGAGAGAGTCATCCCAGTAGAAGATGGATCTTCAATCTCTACTGAAGAGGAGGAAGAAGAAGAAGATCAAAATGAAAAGGAGATCATAGGAGTTGAGGCTATTTTATATGGATTGAACTAGGGCGTCGGCTGATACATGCTTTTTTATAACATTGTTGCTCCTCAACAACAACTGTCCTACAACACAGAAGGAGAGTCAAGTTCTTTCTCAAGATGAGCAAGGAGAGAACAACAAAAAATAGAGGAAGAAGAAGAGCATGTATTTGTTGATGTTGTTGCACTAGCTAGAGAGCAAAAATAAATGTAACATTTAATAGAAGCTAAACATATGGAAATTTTATAGCTTGGTGTCAAGATGAATGAGATGATGGCACAAATAAATATTTTGATGGATATGTTGTAGAAGAATATCACATCAAATATAGCACCAGTTCTACCTACTAATCAATAAGTAGTTACTATTACTAAATTATACCACCTCTGTCGATGCTTAGGCTCTACGACTTGCTATACCTAAAGGGAGGTGAAGTTAACCATACCCTCTTCAACCTATAATTCAAAATGTGGCTAGTACATTTGGAATAATAGTACTCAATTGAAAATGATAATTAATGAAAAATAAGAGTTATAGCTTTAGAGCAACAGGTGAGTAAGGGGCATACCTTATGAATATGATCAAGTGCCAAAGTTGAAAGGTTACTCGGTACCAAAATTTAATTTTTTTGGTGGGTATATAATCCAAAATAACTTCTAGCCTAATTTAAGGCTCCTTGTGTAGTATCTTGTAGGAATAATGCATTACTTTTTTGCTAGTTTATTAGTAGTCTGATTTCAACTGCTTTTGAGTGATATGTAGAATTGTCAAATGATTCTGTCAAAACCTTCACTGAGCTGGAGATAATGTTCATAAAAAGGTTTGTCAGTGTAATTGAAAAAGTAACGACCACTTACCTCGCCTTGCTGAAAAGAAGAAAAGATGAGTTAGTGATAAAATTCATAAGTCGTTGGTATAACCTAAGCATGAAATGTGAATAATAGTTGGAGGAAGTGCATGTGATCCAATTGTTAATGGGCAATATGGATAATAAAATGGCACCATTTTTATGTATGATGTCAATCATAACATTCTAGGACTTGCTCGATAGGGTGGCCAAATTTGAAAAGTTAAATCGCTATAAGTCTAAAATTTATACAGATAAATCAAAGAGAAATAAGTCTTCAGATTCAAGAAGAAATGAAACTCTTATTCTTATAACTCAAGTGGTGAAAAATGGGTGATCTATAATGTAGATAAAGGAAAACAATCAATATACAATGATGATGTGGTGTTTATATTTAGTTTATGTGTATAGGGGACACCACGTAGATATGAAGCTGTACTTATTAAGGTGATTGGGTACGATATTAAGGAATGGTGCACTATCTTGAAAGATAGACATCACTGCCCTATAATGGACCTAATCACCTAATATGGATTCCTAAGGTATGATGGGTATTCTAATCAATATACCTGTGAGATTTTTTTACTTTAGAAGCAATGAATAAAGTATTTATAGATTTAAATTCTGGTTTCTATAAAAGCTCCCATAGTTAGTATATCCATGAATAACTTCTTTAGGAATACTCCTCGACAAAGGGAAATATTGTATCCAAAGATTTTGAAGATAGGGCTATCAATAAATTTATTATGCTTGGAAAATCAATCGGGATATATCAGAAAGGAGAGACTTATTATCGAAGCCAAAAGAGATGAGTAGGGAATGTTCATGATACTAAGAAACTTAGTGAGTATTCCAATCTATCCTATGATGCTTTATATGTTTGAAAATGAGAATAATTATGTATTTGAGTTGAAATTTTATTAGAAGGCTAGGACTTATAATCCAACAATACAAGATTGTGAAAATGATTAAAAGATGAGGATTTATGCTTGTAGCTTAATGGAAACAGCAATCTTGGATCCTAAATCTAGGGAGCTTTAGTGAGGGCCAAAGCACATCTTAAATCTAAGCAAAATGGGTATATGGTTTACCTCCACAAGAGAGAGTAAACCACCAGCTTTGGACTATATAACTCCTGAGTGCCTAACTAACTCTCCTCTTTAAAACCATGTGGTCAAGTCATATGATTTTGCAAGATGGTTGGGTTGTATTATTTAGAAAGAAACTAAGAGTCCTTAAACCCACTCCTAAGGGACTATGATGAATAATGACTCAATGCAAATCTTATAATTTTTATTTAATTTTTTAGCTCTTCATTTTGAAAAGGCCATAGGATTTTTATATATGTTTAAATGAATGTTGTTATTAAATCAGAGAGAAAGAGATGTTTTCCACCAAAGGAGAGACCCTCAAAGGTCAAGTCTTCCCCTATTGTGCAAGGATGGAAATCCTCTCTTAGCAAGAGTGAAATAATATGGATGCATGATATTAAGCATACAACATTGCTAAGGTTGCTAAATCTTTTAGTTATCTTAATTTAATTAGGCTTTATGTGAGGTTATGAGTTATTTAGAAATTTTAATTATGAGTTATAGAAAGTTTATTTTTCTTAAGAGCCAAATCGGATCCAGCCACACATTAAATCACCATTCATAAAGAAACTAGAAAAAGACATGCCATTTTTATTGCGCAATTGTAAACAAAATTTCAAACATTTTATAAATCTAACGCTTAAGAATAACAGGTTGATGTGATCGGGTACCTTCATACAACCTGAAAAGAGAAATGGGTAGCTGAGCTCTACCTTATACAACCCGGTACATGAAATAATAATTACAAATTTACAAATGAACAAATGCTATGGGGGGTCTTCATTCTTTATATCTCTTTCATTTCCTGATTTGGTTTATTTATTTTGATTTAGTAGACTTGGGGCATCATGATCAAACCTTCTTGCCAATGTTTATCCTTAACCCCATAGCACTAATCCTAATTCCTAATACAAAATCACATAAAAATAGGAAAAATAAATCTAACTACAAAAATAAGTGTTAGCTAAACACATAATACAACCCAAACAATTATATGGATAATTTAGACTTAGCACCCTGCACATGGGTAACCAATCCCAATTGGCTTAATTTGGATTGTGCTTAGGGGTTAAGCAACCTTCAAAAGAGAGCATTTATATTTATTTTTAAGCACCCCTTAAATATAATCCCCTACAAAAAATATGATTAGGCTAATTACAGCCAGTCTAAAATAATGCATCATAAAATAATACATTATTTTAGTCTACGAAGCATACACCCTACCATCCAATCTAAAATAATGCATCATAAAATAATACATTCATCACACCATGCACTGCCCTAACATAAAGTTATAAGTGGTGACTTAATTCTAAAGTGTGTGTATTAAGGCTTGTATGATATTCCTTAACTAAGCCTTGTTAGAGTTTTCTAAGTATGCAAGGATATTTAATCATAAGAAGTTGATTTCACTTTAAATTATTTAGTTAATTTGAAAATTTTTACTTAAGATTTTCTTTGTTTTACTTGACTTACACTTAAACAACTAAGTATTATAAAGAGAAGAAAAGAGAGGATTACTTTCTTTTATCCCTACCTTAAGTCACTTCTAAAGCATATTAATTAAAAGAATTCTTTTTAGTGAATGTCTTATTATATATTTTAATTAATCTTAGGTTTAGGTTCACTTTAAATAATCTCATTCAATAAGAAATGCATCTTAAGATTAATTAGAATTAATTAGAATCACATAAAACATGTTTGTTCATTTTTTCCATCATATGTAGGATGCATATGACTAAGTCCTAAACATATCTATACATGCAATAAGTATTGGCACACTTGAATGATGAATATGAACATGTACATTTAAAGTTTATATTTTCCTTTTGATTAAATTATTTTATCATATTAATTTAAAGCTATATCTAGATTCTTATGCAAAATACATAGAATGATGTTTAAATAGTAATGCGTTCATTGTTAACCGAAGTGAGGTAATCAAATGACCTCCTTGGCTAAATAAAGCCTGTATTCCCAAGATGTCCAGACTAAATACCATTTTCATTCAAACACATGTAAGTTTGCATACATGAATGAAAGGAAGATAGCTCCCAATTCATATGATTAATTAATTCTATCACTTAAAAAATTGCAAATGCATGTGTTTTGGTATTAGAAAGATGGGTTTGACTCCATAAGTACACACATGTATGAGAGAAGCTAGTACATGTATTGTTAACTAGGGAAGTGAGGTAATCAAATGACCTCCTTGGAAACTTAAAGCCTCATATTCTGGGATATCCAACTAAATATTTGCTTTTCAAATACATATGAATGTATGCATAACTAAAGGACAGAAGACCATGCAAACAAGTTATATTTTTATTTGATTGAAAATATTTATACATATGGAGTAAATACTTATTTAAATCCTAATATTGGAATATATAAGAATGAAATCAAATGGAGTACGTGCCGTTGTTAAACCAGGGAAGTGAAGTTATCAAATGACCTCATTGGGGCTAGCTAAAGCCTCGTATTTCTAGGATGTCCAGACTAAATACCCATTAATATTCTTACTTACATAAATCAATATATGAATGAAAGAAAAGAACTTTACTTCATACACTTAAGCTATAATCATTTGCATTTCCTATATATTTATAACATGCATTTATAGCATATGTAATCACTTGTTTGTAGGATTTAGAAAATATATTTGGATTTAATAATGATAGTAGCCACACATATATTAATTTGAATCAATAAATGCAAGCTTGACATAAAGTAAATCATTTATTTTTAATTAATTTTTGAAGAAATGAATGCATGAATCAAGTGGCATACAACATTTGAATATGATTGGAAAGAAATAAAGAGACACAAGCTGATAGTTTCATTCAATCAAATAAATTCCTAAGGACAATCATATTAAATAATCTTATTTAAAATAAACCAAAGTTTCTTAATGTCACTTTTGATTTTATGTTTAACTTGATTTAAGAGATGTGAGGAAGATTTGCAAATCCTAATCCCATTCCCCAATTGTGTGAGTTAATTTGATTTAATAAGAGCCAATTAGATTGATTTTGTGGATTAATTGAGTTAAGCATGTATTAAATCAATTAATTAAATCCTTGCTTATGTTACCTTAAGGTAATTGATTAAATGATTATGAGCTAATGTAATATGCAAATAAATTGAAAAGTAAAAAAGCAATGCTCCTATGAAATAAAAGGGGGCCTAATGCAATTAGCTCAAAATCATTTATTAATTAAGCTTAAGGAACTATTTTAATTACTTTCATGATTTTCTCACACATGTGAGCTAATCATAATTTCATTAAACCTCTTTAGGTTCTTGAACACCTAAAGCTCTACCCAAGATTAATTAAGAGAAATCAAATTTCCAATTAGATTTTAATTTAATTGATCAAATGATTAATCCATTAATTCAACTCTCTTTAATTAATTATCAAAGTTAATTGTTTATCCTTTGAAATGAGATGGGCTTAAGGGAAAAGGTAGGAAAGAGGTCTCAACCTAATTCCAAATGCCTCCCACTTGATCAAGCATGATTTGATGTGATTTGGGTTTTAACTTAGCTAATTAAGTTAAAAATTATTTAATTACTAATTAATTATCTTTTTGGTTGAAAAGAGAAGGAAACATAGGGAAAAGGTTAGGAGGGAAGCCCTAATCCAATTCCCTAAGCCCCCTTACTGTTCAACAATGATTAGGGAGTCCAAATAGTTAATTAATTATTATTCATATGGTTAATTATCCCTTAATTAAGTTAAGAAGATAATTAAAGCTTAATTAATTAATTCGCCTAATTTAATAAGTAATAAATCCCAAGAAAATTAGAGGAGGAAGAGAACATTCTCTCAAATAATATCAGGAATTTTGGGATCAACCACTTGAATGATTAGAGAGTAGTTAAGCTAATTAATTTTTTAATTAAACCCTAATTAAGCTTTGTTTACTATTCAAAACCAATTGAAAATATTTTTATTAAATTCTCCTCTTAAATACCTTTAAAATGAGCCATTATTTGTATTTTTAAATTTTTCTATAATCAGTTATGAATTATGGAAGTTTCAGTCTCAAAATCTAATTAATTGGACTTAATTAAGCCTAATCCCATCAATGCCATGTGGCGTGCTAATATGGCATGCCTTCCATGTGGTGGCATGAGATTGGCTATTTAAGTTATCACATCTACGGGCCGGGTCAGCTGGCTATGGATGCGACATCGATCTTTGCCCTCCGATCTCAGATCAAATGGATCAAACCAATGATGTAAAGGAAGAGGGATCTATCATGATTTGATCAAAGCCTTCCATTCTAATCACATGGAATGGACATCTGATCCTCCTTCCCAGCATGAACGAAAGCTCATCATGGATCACAGATCCAAGCTCACCCGATTCCCAAACTCAACCCACACCTTCACACGAAGGATCCACAAGGATCCAATGACTAGGATGAGCTCATATGCAAGTTTCCTTTGAAAAGGACCAACCAAATTTTCCTATATCTACAATTTTGAGGAATTACCTCAAGCTCAAGGCTGGGGACATGGGTAGCTTAAGAGATGAGGCCCGTTGAGAAGCAATTGAGACAATTCCCTTGGCTTCGATGGATCAATTTTTATTGCTTTGGAGCTTGGTGGCGATCGAAGTCCATCCTCCAGTGGCTTAGGAGCTTGGGAAATGACTTGGGTGGGCCTCGTGATGGAAAAGTGTGTAGGAGAAAAGTTTTTGGTGGCAAAGAGGAGCTTGGATCAAGATTGGAGTGTTTTTATGAGGAGGAGCAGAGGGAAGCTTGGAATTGCTCTAGAACTCATAAGGAAGCTCAAAATTATGTTAGCTCACATAAAGTGAATTAATGTATCAATTCATGGGGAGTATACCTTGATTAGCTGAGTTAACGGATGGCTTCCCATTTTTTAATCACCAACCACCAGAGTGTGGAGGAGTCTCAAGTCCATGGCTCAATTGGGTTTGGAGGAACTCATGGGAGGTGGCTCAAGGTCTGATGTGGGGAGTTCTCCTGCTGATCCCAGGTGCTTATTGTATGGGAGGTGAGTTAACTCACCTCCTTGGTCCATGGCTGACTTAGCATGGGTTAGGTGGGTAGGTTGGTGAGCCCTTATTTGGGTGAGTGAGGCCAAGGTGATGGGGAGAGTGGACTTTGCCATTTATGGGTGGAATATGTGAAGAGGGCTTAACCAATGGACTACGGCTTGGATGGGGCCCACTTGGCTTTTTGGATTGACTTTGGGCTGACCTAGGGTCAATTTGGGTTGGGTTTCATCAGCCACCAAGGTCCCATGGGTTGGTTTTATGGGTTTTGGCTTCATTTGTCAAATTGGTTCATGTGGGTTAATGTTAGGTTGGGTTGACTAATTGGTCAAATTAGATCAAACAGGGCTTGGGTTAGGTTCAAATGATGATTTGAAGAGTTTTAATTTAGGTGGTTTAAATAAATTTGGCCTAGGTTTTATTTTGTCTCATTTGAAATCAAATGGGTCAAGTTGACCATTTTGACCATTTTGACCATTTTGACAAAATTGGGTTGGGTTAGGTATTGATTCATGTTCAATTGGTCAATTGAAAATGATTGTAGGGTTTGGTTTGAATCAATTTGGATTTAAATAAGATTTTGGCCAATATAACCCTTTAGGTCAATTTGGGCTAGGTTGGGTCAAGTTGACCAATTGATCAAATTAAGCTCAATTATGGCTTTGGTCAAGTTCAATAATCAATTTGGAATGAACTTGAGCCATTAGTTGCAATCAATTTGGGTTAGATTTTGATTTGACCCATTTTGACCTTTTAGGCTAATTTGGGTTAACTTTGGGTCAAATGGACAATTAGACTTAGTTTGGCTCAATTAAGGGTTTAGTCTTGTTCAATCATTGATTATGGGTTGGTTTGAATCAATGATTCCAATTGATTTGGTGTATGGTGGGTTTTGGCTAGTTTTGGTTTCATTTGGGCTAAAGGTTGACTTGGTCAAAGGACCAAGTTGACTTGATTTGACCTAATTCAGGGTGGTTAATCATCCTAGGGTGCTTGCTGATCATCATATGAGGCTTGGATGGGCTTGGTTCAATCCAATATGGGTTGGATTAGAACTTGGCTCAAAAAGATTTTTTAGGCCACTTTGGGTCAAGTGGACCTAAATGGTCAATTGGTTTGGTTTTGGCTTGATTCAAGTTTAGTTGAACTCATATATGAGTCTAGAATTAAAATATAAATCCAACTGCGATCAATTTGGAGTCTAATAGATTTTGGCTCATTTGAAGTTTTCAAGCTAAAAGGGCTAACTTGGGCTTGACTTGAGTTGACATGAGTTTGGAGAATTGTATTTTATTTATATTTGGATACATGATTGAAGGAATGATTGATTCAAGAGAAAATCCATTAATTTTGGCTTGATTTGGATAGGATTTGGCCAAGTCCAAGGAGATGGCTTAAAAGGCTTGAATTGGATTTTAGTTTAGTTTTGGATTTGGTTTTGGCTATTTAAATTTATATTTCATTTATATTTGAGAATATAAATGAAGTTATAAATGATTCATGAGAAAATCACCTTAGTTTGGAGTGATCTGGAAGCAAATTTGATTAAGCTTATGGATATATGTCAAAAGGTATAAGAATGAAACCAATTTAGTTTGATTTATTTTTGATCATTGGAGGGTGGGTTTGATTTATATTTGTGAATATAAATGATGGAGTAATTGATTTATAAAGAAACCAATTGATTTTGAGCCAATTTGGGTTAAGATTTGATTAAGCCTATGGAGGTAAGTCCATAGGGCTTAAGAAGGATTTATTTGGTTTTGGTTTAGTTTGATTTAGTTTTGGCTATTTAATTTTATATCTCATTTATATTTGTGAATATAAATAAAGATATAAATGATTCATGAAGAGATCAATCAAATCTCACTTGAATTAGGTGGAAATTTGGCTAAGTTTATGGAATTCAATCCTAAGGCTTTAAGGAGGATTTGGACTTTGGATTTGATTATGGGTTCTAATCATTTGGTTTGGAATTTGGATTTGGATTTAGTAAATGATTGAGGGATTGAATTGATCTTGAAAATCAATTGAATTTGGATTGAATTTGAGGCTAAGTCCATAAGATGAAATCAAAGGGCTTAGAAGAATTTTGATTTTGGATTTGATTATAAGTTTCAATCATTTGGTTTAGAATTTGGATTTAGATTTGGTATTTGAGAGATTTGAGGTTTTGTTTGAGAGCAAACATAGGTTAGGTTTATAGGATGGGCAAGTCTCCCCTCGGCAAACCTACCCCATGGCTAACCATAGTCTCTTAGATTCCCAAATCAATAGAAGAGTCTTAAGGTTTGTGACCTCACTTTTGGAGTGAGCTTTCAACTTCTCATGTAGGTCTAGGACTCTTATCAAGAGTTTAGAAGAAACTTAATTGGTGAACACTTAACCCAATCAGACTGAAAGAGTTCCATATAAATAGGTTGTGCCTTAGGGATCTAGGAAGACTTACCAACCCTATAGCCTAAACCCAATCCTTGCATCCTTATTTCAAAACCAAACCTCAAATTCAAATTCAAATTCCAAAATTAAATCCAATTATCCAATGATTGAAATCCATCACCAAATTCAAACTCCAAATCCCTTCCTAAGCCATTTTGATTTTATCTTATGGACTTAGCCTTAACCAAATCCAAATCAACCCCAACACAATTGATTTTATCAATTATCAAATCCAATCTCAAATAAAATTCCAAATCACAAGTCAATTCTAGATTCCAAATGATTGAAATCCATCACCAAATTCAAACTCCAAATCTCTTCCTAAGCCCTTTTGATTTTATCTTGTGGACTTAGTCTTAACCAAATCCAAATCAACCCCAACCCAATTGATTTTCTCAATTATCAAATCCAATCTCAAATCAAATTTCAAATCACAAGTCAATTTTAGATTCCAAATGATTGAAATCCATGATCAACTCCAAATTCCAAATTCCAAAAATCTCTTCCTAAGCCATATGAGCCACCTTAATGTGCTTAGCCAAAATTCCTTCAAATCAACTCAAAATTAGTTGATTTCTTTATAGATCAATTATTCTTTCATTTATATTCATAAATATAAATGAAACTCACCCTCTAATGACCAAAAATAAATCAAACCAAGTCAAAACCCAAATTATCCCTTTTCAACCTACATCCCTAAGCTTAGTCAAGTTTTCTTTCAAATCACTCCAAACTCAAGTGATTTTCTCATGACCCATTTATAAATTTATTCATATTCACAAATATAAATGAAATTTAAATTCAAATGACCAAAACAAAACTCAAATCAAACCAAATTCCCTATTTTACCCCTTTTAGCCAAATTTTTGAACTTGGGTAAATGAAACCCAAATCAACTAAAAACTCATAGATTTCTTCATGATTTAATTATTCCTACAATCAAACCTAACTTGACCTAAACCAGACCTAACCCATTCCCAAATTAGCCCAAAGCCTAGTGGACCATCCAAGGGGATAAACCAAGGTGCCAAGCACTTTTAACTTGGATTATTGCCTAAAATGGTAAAGTCAACCCTTATCTCACCACGACAGCCATCAAACACCTCAAAGAGAGCCTCCCTAGCATCCCTAGCCCAACCTAAGCCACTCTAGAACCTATCATGGACCAAAAGAACCAACTCAAGCACCTCACCTCCATGGCCGAACCCACGGGTGCTTAGGGGAAAAATGGCAACCCCAACTCTCAAAATCAGGCCTTGATCCTCCTGCCACACCCCCCAACTATGCCATATGGAGCAATGATAGCTCGATAGTCAATGAGGCACACGGTCAAAAGGATGACCAACCCCGTCTGGCCACCACACTCAATTGAGGGGTATACACCCTCAAATCACAAAGAAACATAATAGAGAGCTTCGTGAGACTCCCTAGAGTAATTTTGAATCCTCACAGAGCTTTCCCAAGGCCTTCAGCTCCTCAATCAACATTTCATGTAAAGCCAAAATAGGGCATCCCCATTCTGAGCAATACACCCTCATCACTTCACCAAACCCAATTCCTTTTACCCACACCCTCATCGTACCTCATCGAGCTCAATCGAATCATTTCCTAAGCTTCCAAGCCACAGGAAGTGCAACTTTGATCAAGACCGATCACCATTGAAGAGGAGCTTGGTCAACTGAGAAACCCACTTCAAATCATGATTTCAATAAGGCTTCATCTCTACTAGACGGCTACCTCATTGGAAGTGCTGATAGCCGGGTAATTGTTCAAAATCGTAGCTATAGGTGATTTTTAGTTGTTCATTTTCAAAGGGAATTATCATCCCATGCATTTTGGACCGTTGGATATGCATCCTCCCTCCTCCAAGGCATGGGATCATTTTGATCCCAATCTGAGTTCGAGTGAGCTCGGATTGAATGAGGAAAGATGAATGGTGTTCATCTTTCATCACTCGCGAAGGAGAAGAATCATGCGTCGTCCATTCTACGCAATTGGAATGGACAATTATGATCAAATCATGCTTGATATTCTATAATTCTTAGTCTAAACTGTGGATTTAATCTCGGTTGTCCGATCTTAGATGGATTCTACGAGAAAGCTTCGTCGCCAGGTCAGACTAATGTGACAACTTAAATCCAATCCATCATGCATGGAAAGCCGCATCGCAGCCAATGACTTGATGGGAAAGGGTTTAATTAGGGTTATTTAATTAGTTTTCAATACTAAAATTTCCTAAAATCATAATTAATTATAGAAAAATCCAAAAAATACAAATTAGGTTCATTTTAAAGGTATTTCAGAGTAAAATCTAGAAAAATTATTAATAATTAACTTTGAATAATAGTTTTGGCTTAATTAAAGTTTTATAAAAAACTTAATTAGTTTAATTATTGCTTAATCACCCAATTGATCTCAAACATTCTATGAGAGGAGATGACCTCTGCCTCTCCTAATTTAATGAGATTTTATTGGTGGTTTAATTAGAAAAATCAATTAATTAATCCTTAATCAGTCTTCTAATTTAATTAGTGGTGCTTAGTAAGTGAAGAATGCTTTAATTAATTATTTATGCTTAATTACCTCTGTTAAACAATAAGGGAGCTTAAGGAATTTGATTCAAATATTTTCTTAATTCACTTCCTAAGTTCTTTTCACTTTTGAATTAATATAATTAAGGATTAATGAGATAATTAGTAGCTTAATTAATTAATTAAGCTTAAATATAAAGATTAGAGCCTAAGTTATTAAGTGTAGGGCTTAGGGATTGAGATCAAGGCCTCTTTCTTCATCTCTTTCCTGTAGTCCATTTCATTTTCTTTATTGGAGATGTTTATGCTTAATCAAAATGGGTTAATGAATCTAATTACTTAATTAAAATTTCCTTCACATCTAAACAACCCTAATTAACTTTTGGGTACCACTTTGGGTGTTCAATAACCCAAAGTGAGAGATAATGAAATTATGATCAGCTCACATGTGTGAGAAAATCATAAAAGTAATTAAGTGAGATCCTTTAAGCTTAATTAACTATTAATCATAGGCCAATTGTATTAGGCCCTTTCATTTCTTAGAGCATTGCAAATTTATTTTCATGTGGTTGCATATCATGTTGGCTTATTATTACTAGTTAATTAACTTAAGGTGATATAGTAAGGGATAATTAATTCATTTAATTCATACATTAACCTAATCAAAATATAAAATCAACTTAAATGTTTCTTCATTAAACCAAATCAATTCACATATGGGGAATTGAGCTAGGATTAAAAAATCTCTCTCATATTTCTTAAATCAAATTAAACTCAAAGTTAAAAATGTCTTTAAAGAATTTTGGTTTATTTTAAATAGCCTTATCTAATATGATTGCCCTTAGGAATTAATTAGGGTAAATAAAATCATGTGTTTACATTCCTTTATTTCTTTCCAATCATGCTTAAAATATTGCTTGCCATATGAAATCATGCATTCATTTCTTTTAAAATTAATTAAATGAAATGTTTCCTTTTATGTCAAATTAAATGTGCTGACTTAAATTAAATATGAGTGGCTATTATCACTATTAAACCAAAAACTACTTTCAAACCTATAAACCAATTGTTTCGGTTACGTATTGCTGGATTTATAAATACTTATAAAGCTTGCATGTAATGATAATTATAATATGTGCATTATGAACTCTCTTTCTTCTCTTAACATGGGTTCACATAGGATTTGCAAGTGTATAGTTCCTTTGAAAAGAACACAACACTTGCCCAAATATATTTCTATGCATCTCCATGTTAAGACTTGGGAAGGGTTTTCATATTATACATGTAAATTATACAACCAAATCAAACATAAGTTCTTGCATGATTTCTTATCCATTTGGTTCTTTTTATACAATTAAATATATTTGAGAAAAGTGGTATATTAGTGACATCCAGGATGAGGCTTTAAGTAGTCTAAGTAGGTCTTATACCTTACACCTATGTAGAAAATAATGCATTACTCACTTAAAACTCTTATACATATGCATGTGTGATGTGGCCAATGAATAAATCAAAATCAAACAAATAAAATACAACTTTTGCATGGATTTTCTTATCCTTATATCATTCTTACATTTACATACATGTATTAGAAAAGTGGTATTACGGACATCCAGGAATTTAGAGGCTTTAAGTAGCCCTAAGTAGGTCTTGTACCTTACACCCCTGGTGTAGAAAATAATGGCACTATACTCACTTATAACTTTTAAACATGTGAATGTGTGTTTAGCTAATGGATAAAAAATACCTCTTTTCTACATAATAAAAATATGCATTCATAATTCAATCAAATGAAACATATATTCAAAAATACATTTCTTTACATTCATCATCAAAGTATGCTAAGATTGCATGTATATGTATGCTTAAGATTATTCATATGCATGATATACATGATGGAAAGAAATAATGAGTGTATGTTATGTGATAGTAATCCATCCTAATTAATCTTAAGATGTCTTTCTTGTTGAATAGGGCTACTTAGAATGAATCCAAACTTAGGGTTAATTAAAACACATAATAAACCATTCATTAAAGGAAATTCATTAATCAATTTATCCTAGAGATTACTTAAGGTAAAAGATAGACTTTCCCTCTCTTTCTTCTCTTTATAACACTTAGTTGCTAAGTGTAGGCTATATGAAATAAAAGAAAACATTAATCAAAAACCCCCAAACCAACAAAACCACTTAAAGAGAAATCATACCTTCATAAATTAAACCCCTCACACTTAGTAAATCATAACTCTATGGCCTAGTTGGGACATACCACAAGCTTAACACACATGCACATTTAAGTCATCATTTCTAGCTTTATGTTAGAGGGTGCATGGTTTGATGAATGTTTATTTTGTGATGTATTATTTTAGGCGGATGTTAGGGTGTATGTACATAGCTTGAATGTTAGGCGATATTAGCTAATCATGTTTTATGAGGGGGCTCTTAAGGGGCTTTAATAAAAATATAAATACTTTTTTTATTGTGCGGGTTGCTTAGCCCTTAGCCCAAGTTAGGGATGTGGACTTGGTTACCATGTGTGGGTGCTAAGTCCAAATTATTCCTATAACTTGGGTTGCATGGTGTGTTTAACTAACATTTATTTTGTAGGTGTAGCTAGATTTACTTTCTTTTCTTTTAATGTAACTTTTTTACATTAAGATTAGGATAAGTATTATGGGTATTAAGGATGAGCATTGGTTAAAAGACCATATCTTTTATACGATGCGATGCCTTTGGAGAAAACTACATCCTATTCAAGCCAAAAGAAAGAAAGAAATGGAGCAAATCAAAAATAAAGAGGTGAAAGGTAAAGAGTGAAGAATGAAAGATGAAGAATGAAGACCCCCATAATAATTATCATTTCATAATTATTAATTCTTTCATTTCATTATAAGATTTATAAGGGGTAGAGCTTCGGTTACCCATATTTCTTTTGGGTTGTACGATATTACCCGTCAGACCTTTTATTTTTTTATAATAGCTTTATAAAATTGTTTGATATTTTGTTTAGCTTGTGCATTAGAAATAACATGTCATTTCATAGTTTCTTTATGATTGGTGATTCTTGTGTGGCTGATTAGGCTCTTAAAAAAATAAATTTTCTATCCCATTAACAACTCATAACTAAAATCTTAAAATAATTTATAATTTCACATAAAAGCCTAGGAATTAATTTAAAATAATAGAATTTTTAGAAACCCCTTAGCTGGATGATTGAATGTATAATATCATGCATATCATCTTCTTCCACTCTTGTTAAGAGAGGGTTATATCTCATGCATTTCGGCATACAAAATCCTATAGCCTGTGTCAAAATAAAAGTCCAAAAGTTAAATAAAATTTGACAAAATTTGCATTAGATTAAGTCATCACTCATGCCCTTCATGATCTAGTCGCTTAGGGAGTGAGTTTTAGGACTTAATTTCTCTTCTAAGTAAATAATAGCCTAACTATCTCATAAAGCATAAGAATTTCCTACATGGATTTAAAGCATGAGGTTAGTAGGCACTCTAGGTGATAATAAGCCCCAATCGGGTATTTTTCTCTCTTGTGAGATAAACCATATGTCATTTTCACCTTAGATTTAGGTCATGCTTTGGCCCCTTGCCAAAGCTCTCTAGATTTAAAGGTTGATTTTATTTCCTTTGTGGGCTACAAGTATAAATCCTTACCTCTGAGGAATTTCCATGATCTTATATTGTGAATTTATAAGTCCTAAACTTCTAATAAAAAATTCAACTCCAATAAATAAATCTTCTCAAATTCAAATGTATAAAGCCCAACTATAGGATAGATTAGGGTGTTCACTAGGCTTCCTAGTATCATGAGCACTCCCTACTCATCTCCCTTAGTTTCAATAAGAACTCTTCCCTTTTGACCTCTCCTTTTTGATTTTCAAAAATATAACTAATCCTTTGATAGTCCTATCTTTGAATTCTTTGGAGACAACAATTACCTACTTTAATCAAGAGTATTCTTAGGGGATTCATTTCCCTTAGGATGTAATTAACTATGGAGGCTTTCCTCCATAAGAAACTTAATAAACCCAGTTTAAATAAATCCTACTTTACTTTTCCATGTAGAGTAGGAAAAAATCTCTGGTATATTTGAAGACCCATCATGCCTTAGGAGTCCTCATTAGGTGATTAGATCTATTATATGGTAGTGACTTCTATCTCGATATAATACACTATTCCTTAATATCATGATCATCGTGAGTACATCTACGATCTGCATGGTGTCCCTCACAAACACACAACACAAAATAAACACCATAGATTTTTTCTAGCAACTCCAGGGATGGTTCCTCTCTCTATGGTATGATTGTCTCCAAGCATCGATAGTGGACTTGTATTTTATATGAGTCCAAGACTATCTTTCTTTTCATTAGCACTTAGCTTATTTCATTCTTAGAAAAAGTTAGCCAACATCCTTTAGGTTTTAGGATCTCACTCCGTGTAAGTCTTAAAACACCTATTGGGTTCCCTAATAGGTGAAAACTTAACTTATCAATGAAAGGGGAGATAATAAAGATTTAGAACCTCCTCGCCACTAGCTTGGTGAGGCAAGGTTCATCATAAAATTTAAGGAAAATAATTCCTTTCACAAAAATAGCACTTTCCAAAAGCACCTTTCACAAAATCATAAAATCAAGGCCCTCCATGATTTACATGAGGTTCTTTTAAAATAAAAAATATAATTGGTTCTCACTTAACATATCAAATCTTGTTAAGTAAGAATCTCTATTTGAATTAATAAAATTTGACCTTCACTTAACAAATCCAATTTGTTAAGTGAGTCTCATTTTCAAAGCATGAATTTTACCCTCACTTAATTCCAATTTGTTAAGTGGGGGATCTCACAACACAAAATTTGATCTTCACTTAATAATTCCAATTTGTTAAGTAGGTCTCATTTTCAAAACATAAAATTGACTTGTCACTTAATAATTTCAATTTGTTAGGTCTCATTTCAAAACATAAACTTTACTTTCACTTAATAATTTCAATTTGTTAAGTGGGGTCTCATTTTCAAAATATAAATTTAACTTTCATAATAATTCAATTTCTTAGTGGGGTCTCATTTTCAAAACATAAAAAATTGACTTTCATAGATTTCAATTTTGTTAAGAGGGTCTCATTTTCAAAAAAATATTTACTTTCACTTAGCATACCCAATATTGCTAAGTAAGAGTCTCATTTTCAAATATGTTTGGTTCTATCACACATCTTGTTAGTAAGAACCACATAACCATGCCATATTGGATTCCCCTTAACATAACCAAATTTGTTAAGTGAGAATCCATTCTCAAGTCATATCATACTTTGATTCCCACTTAACCAAATTGTTAAGAGTATTTTCAAAATATATTAAACACATTTAAGCTTTCTTAACATACCAAATTTGTTAAGTGAAGGTCTCTTTTCAACACATTTGATCCTTATTTTAATATACCAAATTTGTTAAAAAGGATCATCAACCACATGAGCTTTCACTTACCAAATTTGTTGAGAGTCTCATTTTTGAAGTAAAATAAACATATCTCAAACACATTTGGGGATTTCACTTAGCATACTAAATTTATTAAGTTGGACTCCCATCTTCAAAAAAAAATAAATCTCATAGATCAAACACATGTGGCCTCCCTCAAATTTGTTAAGTAGAGACTCATTTTCAAATTAAAATATCACAATCAATCTTCACAAAATATTTCAAACACTAATCACAACCTCTACATACCCAAATTTTCCAAGAGGTTCTTTTAAACTATATTTTCAAGAAATACAAACAATCTCAAAAAAAAATCTCTCCCCAAATTTTGAACCCTACCTACCTAAATTGGTTGAGTATGGGTTCTAAAATCAAAAATCAAATGACAGAAGACTCTCCTCGAAAACATCTATCTTACCAATAAACCCCACTTAACATATTTAAAATTTTAAGTGTGGGTTCAAAACTCCAAACTTTTATTACTTGTGTGGGACAAATATCAAGGCAAGAATCTGATATAAAATATGTTTCAACAAATCTGATGTACATCCAAAGTTAGTACCTTTTGCAATTTTCACACATGCTCTCGAGTTTGTGTTCACTTTCATTAGGATGGATTTGGCCTCGATTATGTCAGTGACTCCCATAGTATTTTTTTTTTGGGGATTTGAGAGCATCTCATGGGGGCGACCCACACTACTATTAGCTAGGATGAGGTGGCAGGGCAGAAACCAATCATTTGGATCGACCTGTCGTATGACACTAAGTATCCTTCCTTGAAGAGGAAGATAGTTGAGATTCCATCGGTCAGCCTAGTTTTTACTCAGTCAGTTGTTCCCACTATCACTCGGGTGTGTTCTAGCACCTCCTCAATGGTCCCCTCTAAGGGGAAGCCTATCCTGGCTTTGGAGATAGCCTCCCACCTTGGTAGGATCTAACATCTTGCTTACCCGATACCACGTAAATGATAAAACCTCAGATTAGCGGCACCACCGTCTTTGCACGAGAGATGGATGTTGCATCCCACATTATAAAAGAAGGTTCCCCTGTGAAGTTTTCCCATTACTGACTAGCAACCAGTTCCACTCTCTCTCAGCATCAGATGAAAAGGAGGACTATCGAATGATAGTTGCATTGCCTCTACCTCTTACATACCATGAGGCTCTGGCTAGGGACAAGAGGAAGTCTTATGCCAGTCTACATACGGTATTATGATAGGTAGGCAGGGTACACATATGTTCAAAGTCCGGTACAATATTCGACTTGAGGTTTATAATCCCCAGGAGTGTTACCAGGGGCATTCATAGTGATAGAGCATCGAGTCACTAGTAGTTGTCGAGGGGAGCGAGGAGTGATGGAGGTTTTCCAAGCATTGGCACTCACAGTGATTTCCCAATCATCGAGCCACTAGGGTTGACATGACTGACAGCATAGTATTGATAGGTACCATCGTGGGAAAGCCCCAAGAGTAGGCGGTGTTGTCTCCACACGATCCACTCCTGCCACCATCACCTTGTCCCACCATCCACCACACTATGCACAAGATAGTATCAGGGGAGAAAGCACTTGGTAATCTATGGATAAAATCCCACTTCATCTACTCCACCGTCTGAGGTGAGGTTGAGTTCACCTACTTGACCTCTTGCTTCAATCTTGGTGAAGAAGGAGTGGCAACCCTGCAGCGTCATATTCATACCACCACCACCACCACCAACATCAGAGCCAGTGATGACAGCAGTAGTAGAAGGGGAAGGGGACAATTCTACAGTCTCCATGGCAGTGGATCTCCCTAGGGACACTACTCCATGAGCATGAGCATGTTTCCTCCAGAGTCATGACCATCAGGCGGCACTCCGGTGATAGCTAGTGTTAAGTGCATCTCATCGGTGAGCATATTCTCCACTAGCGGCGTGTTTTAACATGGTTACATCATTCCCTAGATGAGATTTTGGCATAGTATTTTATAGAAGGAGCTTCTAGGGAGTGATCGATCAGTTATGAGAAGGGAAAGGTTGATCCATATGAGATGATCTTGAGGACTCGAGTTCACATGGTCAAACTAGGGGTCCCTTGAGGGATCAACATAGTTGAAGGTATTGTAGTTGAAGAGGATGGCATCCATTCAACTTACCTCCTCCAGCTTAGATAAAGGGATGATCATATTGATCAAGAAGAAGATCAAAGTATTGATGGCGTTGTGATTGTAGAATTGACTTGATTTCTGGCCTTCTCCCATAGTGGTGATAAGTGAGTTGGCACACACTTAGATCATCTTAGATGCATCCCTGAGGAGACAATGGCGGTCATAGGAAGGTGGTGGATAGCACACCTGCATGAAAAGACATCAAACATATGGTGGAGCAACAAGTGAGGGATCGTTAGCCAAATGAGGTGGCTCATTTGTTCTAAAGGGTAGACCTAGAGGAATTTGATGGTGCCCAATAAAAGGGCTTTGTGCCTCCATCCTTCAAGACTTTATGGCGGTGGGCTCGACATCACATAGTGCATTTTAGAAGTGGATGTTTACAACGCTGAGTGATGCACTCTATTTTGCCTCTTTTATTGACATGATGGGCATTGCATTCGATTGGTATGTTGAACTACCCAATGGTTTAGCAAAGATATTTTCTAAGTTGGAGCAACTCTTATTAAGAGATTTGTTGGAGCTTAGCAAAGGGTAACTGTGGGCAATCTCATTGTAGCTCAACAATCCCCCAGTAAGTCCCTTATTGATTAGATTCTTAGATGGTGCAATTTAAGTATGAAATATAAACTATAGTTATCTAAATAGCATGCTATTGAAATTTTGCTCAAGAATATTCATGGCCCGGTCGCCTTCATGCTTAAATGATTCACCATTAAGACATTTGAGAAAATAATCAACAAGGAGACTAGTTGAGAGGCCAAAGTTACCTTTCTAAGATCACAAGCCAAGATCGTGAAGGCATTTGAGAAAAAAAGCCAATGGTAATCGTTGGTTAATAAGGGAAGCTGTGAGTTCAATTAATACCAGCTCAGACCTCATTTCATATCACACCTACTTGCCTCGCACACACCTTAGTAGTACTCCGTCCATTCGGTGACATCATTCTTATACCACCACTTCCTATCTTACCATTTTTGTGACAAAATGAATAAACCTTATTCATTCAAAGGGAATAGTCAAGATCTTCAAGAACCTCTTGAAGAAGCTTGATTTTCGCTAGGAGGTGAAGGATGTGGGAAGAGTCATGATCCAAACTATTTTACCCCATTGTTAGGACATGTCTTGGGAGATTGCTTTACCTTTAAGGACTGGCTTGAGCAAAGCTACAAGTTGGGTGCCATTATTATCTCTAAAGAATACTTATTAAAATAACCCTCTAGTTCTATTAGAGTAATCCTTGAGGATACACATGATCTCCTCAAGACAGAGGAAGGTTGGGATATCTCCCTATCCCGAACCTCCAAGGAAATAATTTCTAAGATCAGAAAATTACCCTTGTAGGTGCTTAAACTCCAACTCTAAGAAGATTTGCAAGTTGCTAAAGAAACTTGAGGGAGGTAAAAGCTCAATAGCGGCTGATAACTTCCTTGATAGCACATTGGTGCAACCCATCGAGTCCAACACTCTACCATAGTTAAAGCTAGCTCCTCCGGTTCTTCTTAGCATCCTACACATCAACGGAAGGGGGTGCCAAATCCTCTGCTTCGCTTACTTTACTTGATCTCTATTTTGTACCTTCATAAAAATCTAAGAAAATAATGAAGAAGAAGTATGATTCTACTTACATTCTTTCTACTTCTGATGATCTTGATGATTTTATTCCTGTAGAAAGCTCTCCAAGTATGAATATTTATAACAATTCTGATCCGCTCCTTTCTAATTTTGAAATGGATTACCCATTTCTATATCACTCTGGTTCACCCATTGAGATAGACTTGGAGTCATCTAACTTTGATGAAACTATAGGAGAAGCTATAGGTGAACTGTGCGAGAACTTTCCACTTACATGAAGTCAACCTTCATTGGTGACAAGTTCTACCTCTAGGATAGTACAGATAAGGGTAAAAAGTCATTGGTTCTAGTAGTCAAAGCCCCTCCACCGATGCTCCACCATGGATATGCTTGTGGAGGACCAAGAAGACTACAATATCTCCTCACCAAGAAAGTTGTTAATATATGATGCCTTATCTTATCCAAAGAGATGGGAGTCATTGATCAAGACTCTTGATCCAAAATATGCTTAACTTCGGTCATTGAGAGAAGACATATTTTTCAAGAGAAGCCCGGGGAGTTACATTCAGCGATGAAGACCATCTTTTGGGGACAATAAAGAATACTCCCTCACATTCATGGATATGGGTGATTCAACTCTAGGTGAATTGATCAGGTGCATCAATGAACATTATATGTCTAAAACCTTTACTGGGATGACATATCAACTCAAGATTGGATGATGTTAGGATTCAAACAAAGGTGAGAGGATTTAAACCATAATGTTAAGAGATATATGACTAGAAGATGAAGCCAAGTTACATAATAGATTGAGATACATCTTTCTTGCTTGTAGGCCTTTGTTGGTAGAAATTTTCTATAAAGTGCCTTTCAAATCATGGGAGAAATGAAAGAAGAGCCCTTGCAAAATTTATCTTGGTAAGATGCCATGCATCCATGTACTTATTCAAGGATCGTCATCGTATAGTGTACTATCTCGAAGGAGACTACCCTTTAATGGAACCAATCACCTCAATAAGGACTCCAGGATGATGGGTATGCATATGTACTAGATTCTTCCCTTTACATGAAAAAAAAGTAGCGGGGTTTATTTTAAACTAGGTTCATTAAGTTTCTGGGGCAAGCCCCTAGTTAATTACATCCTAAGGATGAGATCTTAGAAAACTCTCGATTAAAGGTAAATGATCATTGCTGAAGATTTTAATAGGAAGGACTATCAATTGATTATTTTGAAGATCAAATGGGATTGATCAAAGAGGGAGTTATTATCGAAGCCAAAATATAAGATAAGTAGAAGATGCCCATAATGCTAAGAAACCTAGCGAGTATCTCAAACTATCATATAGTTAGGCTTTACATTTTAGAAATTGATTTAGTTTGTTTGAGTTATATTTTCATTAGAATTTGACTTAAGATTCCTACACAAGATTAAGGAAATGCTAGAGGTGAGGAATTATGCTTATGGCTCACAAGGGAGAAGCAACCTAGAACCTAAATCTAGGGAGCTTCAGCGAAGCACAACCTAAATCTAAGGAGAATGGGTAAGGTTTGCCTCCACAAGAGGACAAACCACCGATAACTTGGACTTACAACTGGGTGGTAACTCCTCCTATAATTTTAAATACATGTAGACAAGTCTTTATGCTTATGCAAGATAGCTAGGTTGTTATTATTTAGAAAGAGACTAAGTCCTTAAACTCACTCCCTAAAGAGGCTAGATCATATAAAGGGGAATGCTTTAAATGACCTAAATTTAATGCATTTCAAATTTCATTTTATTTTCATTTTTGGACAATCATGTTTGACTCAGGCCATTAGAATTTTTATGACTAATGAGAAATGGATTATGAAAATCTCTGAAAAGGAGGTGAGTTTCCACCACGACCCTCAAAGGTCAAGTAGTTCTCACGGAAAAGGTGGAAGCCCTCAATCAAGAGTAAAATAAGATGCATTTGTGCATGATATTATAATAAATGCTCATCCTAAGGGGTTGTTAATTCTTTTATCTTGATTTTAATCTAAGCTTTAGGTGAGGTTATGAGTTATTTCATTTTAATTTGAATTGTTAAGTTGGGTAAAAGATTTATTTTTTAAAGAGCCTAATCCACATCCAATACATACATAAAAGAAAGAAACTAGAAAAATCATGCCACTTAAGTTAAACAAATTATCAATTTATAAAGTTAATTGCAAATAATAAATGGCCATTGTGGTTGGGAAACCAACAAATCAAAATATCAAATTTGGGTAGCGAGCTCTACCTTATAACAACCCGGATTACAAATGAATTACAATTAAAAAGAATTCATTGTATGGGGTCTTCAAGCTTTATTCTTCTTTCTTCTTCTTTCTTCTTCTTTGGTTCCTCCTTTGGAAGGTTGGAAGGTGGATGCTCCAAGGCACATGGTGCATAAGATAGGATCTTATGACCAATGTTCATCTAATCCCCATAACAAATCATTCCAAAATCCTAAATATATAAATTTTACATGAAAAGGAAAGTAGAAATCTAACTAACACAAAATAAGGTTAGTTAAATCACACCATATACATCCCAAGCATGTATATTGGACTTATCACCCACACATGGGTGACTAAGTCCACCTATATATGGATTATGCTTGGGGTATAAAGCACCATGCAAAAGCATTTATATTTTTTTATGATAATAGCACAATCCCCGAAAAAATAGTTAGACTAGCATGTCTTACCATTCATTCTGAGCATACCTAACATTAGTCTAAAACATATATCACAAAATAAAATAATATCAAATCATACACTAACCTAAGGCTAGAAGTGGTGATTTAGGCTAATGTGTGCTTTGAAGGCTTGTGTGGTATGCTTAGCTATGACTTTAGGTTTAAATTTTTTTGTGAGAAAAGTTCAACTTAGAGGAGGTTCATTTAAGTTGTTTAAGTATTTTGGGTTATTTTTATTTCATGTTTTAATTTTTAAGTGAAATCTACAATTAATTACTAAGTTATGAAGAGAGGGAAAGAAGAGAACTTCTCTTTCCTTCCCTAATAAGTAATTTCTAAAATAGGTTCATTTTAGTTTCATTTAGGTGAATGTTTTGATTACATCTTTTAATCAATCCTAAGTTTAGATAAACTCTAAACAAACTATTCAAAAGAAAGGCATTTTAAGATTAAATAAAATGAATCAAAATTCACATAACACATTACTTCATTTCTTTCCCAACATATATAACATGCATATGGATGGACCCTAAGCATATCTATACATGCAAATGAGAGTAGTTAACACACTTTATGATGCATGCTAAGTAATCCATTTAAGAAAATTTAGAAGTTGAATATGCATGATTTTTCTTAAGTAGAAAAAAGGTTTTCCTTATCCAAATTTCACATACATACATGAAAGTAAGAAAGGCATAAGTGAGTATAGCATTGTTAACAGGTGTAGGTACAAGACCTACTTACTAAACCTCACAACCTCTGGTTGTCAGACTAATATACCACTTTCCTTAAATACAATATGCATATAAAAGAAATGAAATAGAAAATGCAAAAGTTTTTTAATAGATTTATTTTGTTTTGTGCAATTTATGTATGTAAGTGTAAGTAACCCTTCTTAGATGGTATAGGGATGAATAGGATGTAAAATTAAGTGAGTGTTAGGTTCTTTTCAAATGAACCTTGTGTCTCACCAAATTCTATTCAAAAAACTAGAAAGAAGGAAACCTATATTAAGCACATTATATTTCACATGCAAAGCTTATAATTAAAATAAGTAGCATACTTTCAGATTTGATATTTCATTTATAAGTTTTGAAAATACTTTGGATTTAGTAGTGATAATAGCCACTCATATTTTACATTAGCCAACACATGCACATTTGACATAAAGTAAACAATTTATTTTAAAATTTGAAACATGAACTTATGAATGCATAAATCACATGGAATACAACTTAACATGTTGGGAAAGATCCAAAGAAATGAAAGCATGTAAAAAAACTCACTTTACTTAATTCCTAAAGACATTCTTATGGAATAAGAAAGTTTAGAATAAATCAAAGTGAATTTCAAAATAATTTTTGGTTAGTTTGAAGTTTCATTTAATTTTGAAAAAAATGAGATGAGTTTGCTATTCTAACCCATTCCACATGTTTGTATTTTTGTTTAATTTTTAGATAATTAAATCCATTTTTTGCATTGATTAGGTTAAGGTATAAATTAAGTGGCTTAATTAACCCTTACACACCACCTTAGAAAAATTAATTAAATTATGAGCAATGAGATGACATAAAACTCATAAGGTATTTAAATTTCAATGCACTAATAATGAAAAGGCCTAATGTAATTTGGCTCATAATTAAAAATTAATTAAGCTAAGGGGTTTAGCTTAAGTACTTTTAAAATACCTTTTCACACATGTGAATTGGGTTTTAATTTTCTTAATTAAACTTAGGCTATTAAACACCTAAGCATCTATCCAAGGTAGATTAATTAAGTTATGGAACATTTTTAGAATTTTTGAAAATTGATTAAAGGGGTGATTAATGAGTTAACCCTTAATTAAAAGGGGATTAAAGAAAGAAAAGGGGGTTTGGGGAATAGCTTAGGAGAAATACTCCAAAATTATTTCATAAACTCCTACTCACTGATATTAATCAACTAATCATGGGGTAAATCCACTAATCACCTTAATTATTATTACATGAAAGGGTAATTAAATGAAATAGCAATTTCTCCAATTGAGCCTCAATAAATCTCAAGAAAAAATTAGGAGGAATCATAAATGAACCTAGAAATTTGAGATTAATTCATGACTTAATTAAAGGATAATTAGCTAATTAAAATTCCCAAGAAAACCAAATTAGAAATAATTGAAAATCCATTGAAGCCATTTTTAAAATATTCTAGATGAAATTTTCTTTCCATAACATTTTTCCTTTTTTTTTTATTTTTCTATGAAGAGTTATGAATTATAGAAGTTTTGTAAATTAATTAAGAATTAATTAATGGCTTAACTAATCCCTACTTAATCTCACTCGCATGATGCATGGTGGCGGCGGCTTTACACCGTCATGCCATGAAGGTTAAGTTCATCATCCTAAATGGCGGTATGCTTGATCTCATCGATCAAAGATGGACGATATCCGCGTTTAAAGGATAATGGATTTCTAAACATGCTAAATAATCTCATCGTCCATCTGCATGGATGGGAGATGACAAGTTCTTCCTCGAGGATCAATGGAGATCATCCATGATCAGGGAGATCCCGCAATCAGCATGGAATCATATAAAATTCAACCCACACATCTAAGCACAATTACTATCCCATGGTTGATTTCATGCCATGAATTTCTTTCAAAGGACCACACACCAAGCTAAGTGGTCAAAATTCCATACCTCATGGGAGGTGATCACTTGAGATCGATGAGGTAGCTTCACAGTGGAGATGAAGCCTGAAATTCCAGCCTTGGGTTGAGTGGATCAATGGACCAACACCACTTCACTTCTTCATCTTTGATCCAATTGAGCTCTTCCCTATGGGAACTTGATGCTTGAGCAGTTCAACTTGCTCGATGAGTGCAAAAGGAATTAGATGAGATCAAGTATGGAGGAGTTGGCTAATGGATTGAGCTCCCTATTTTTGACAAAATCGAGAAATGGAGAATTCAAATCCTTAGAAGCTTGGAATGCTTTGAGATGGTTCTCACGGGTTCTAGGCTTGATCAGTGAGTGTATTGAAATTTCATTGAATTAGGGTGAGTATATCTCCCCCAATGGCAATCAGATGGCTGACACCTCCTTTGCTATTTTGATCCAATTGTTGAGATTAGAGAGGTTTTTTTGATGGTTTTGAGTGTGCACATGGTCGGTTTGATCCCTTGAGTGGATTGCCAACTTCCCATGTGTTGAATTTGAGCTTGAGGGAATTTGAAAATTTCAATTTATGTGGTTGGGTTTGGTCTATGGGAAAAATGGGCTGACCCATTGTTGGGTGCACCACTCATAAGTCCCTTGAGCTTTTAGGAAAGCCTCAATTGATTGTGAAGAGGGTGTGACCAAAATACCCATGGGCTAGGCAAAAATTTGTTCTATGGCCTAGGGGTAGAATGGTTATTTTACTATTTTTACTTTGGACATGTTGGGTATGTGGAGAAACTAGGCTTGGCCAAGTTTTATTTGGATTTGGAATCCATTTGATAGGGTTTGGCTCATGTTGACCCATTTAGGTCAAAATGGGTCAACTTGGGTCAAGTTGACCAATAGGTTAAATTGGGTCAAACCAAGGGTTGGTAAGTTCATATGACCATTTGAAATGTTTTGGTGCCTTTGGTTTGGTTCAATTTGGGTATAGATTTGGTTTTGGCTCATATGACTTCATTTAGGTCAAATGGGTCAAGTTGACCTATTTGACCCATTTGACCTATTTGAGGTAGGTCAAGGGTAGGTTTAGGTTAGGTTAGTCATATGGAGTGGATTGGTATCTTTATTTCCAATCAATTTGAGCTAGGTTCAATTTTGGCTCAACATGACCCCTTTAGGTCATGCTGGGTCTAAGGTCAAGCTAGGTTGGGTCTAGTTGGCCAATTGAGGCTTTGGTCAAGTTCCACAAGTGATTTGGAATGGACTTGACCCATTGGTTTCAATCAATTTGGCTTAGATCAAGTTTTGACACATTTTGGCCCTTTAGGTCAAAATGGGTCAACTTGGGTCAAGTGGACCAATTGGGCTAGGTTAGGCTCAAATGTTGGCTTGGTCAAGTTCAAACATAGGTCATGAGTGAACTTAGATCAATGGTTTCAATCAATTTGGCTATGGTGGAATTTGGCTATGTTAGGTTTCATTTTAGGTTAAGTGTTGACTTGGTCAACCCTTAGGTTTGACTTGGTTTTACCCAATTTGATTGATTGATCATCCCATGATGATTGTTGATCATGATGAGAGGGATATATGAGTTTGGTTCAATCCAATTTGGTTAGGATCAAAAGTTGGCTCATATAAGGTACTTTAGGTCACTTTGGGTCAATGGCTTGTCAAAGCTTGATTTGAAGTTGATTGATCTTGTATATGGACTTATGATTGAAATATAAATCCATTTACAAGTGGTTTGAAAGTCAAATGGTTTTGATCCATTTGAAAATTTCATATTCAAAGGAAGAATATGAAAAGGGTTTTGGGTTTGATTTTGATTTGGGTTTTGATTGAATGATTGAGGTTTGGATTTATATGAGCTCATGATTGTATTGATTGAACCATGAGAGAAAATCAAGAGTTTGGCTTGATTTGAAATTGATTTAGCTAAGTTCAAGATTTTGGCTTAAAAGGCTTAGATTTGATTTTGAGTGGATTTGAGTTTGAATTTCGGAGTTGATTTTGATTGTTTGAATTTATATTTCATTTATATATGTGAATATAAATGAGAATATAAATGGATCATGAGAAAAATTCAAGAATTTAAAGTGGTTTAATCATGATTTAGGTTAAATCCATTAAAGGAATTTAAAGGATTTAGAAAATTTTAATTTGAAATTTAATTTTTTGAATTGGATTTGATTGATTTATATTTATATTTCATTTATATATGAGAATATAAATGAGAATAAATAAGTTTTGAGAAAATCCATGAGTTTGAAATGGTTTGATCAAAGTTTAGGTTAAATCCATTAATGGAAAATTAAGGGATTTAAGAATTTCGAAATTTAAATTTGGAATTTAATTTGATGGTTTGATTTGATTGATTTATATTTATATTTCATTTATATATGAGAATATAAATAAGTTTTGAGAAAATCCCAAGGATTTGAATTGATTTGATCAAGGTTTAGAGTTGATTTTGGCTAAGTCCTTTAATGGAAAATTAAAGGGACTTAAGAAAATTTTCATGAATTGATTTGGAATTTTGAATTTGATTTGATGGATTTGAATTTATATTTCATTTATATATGAGAATATAAATGAGAATATAAATGGATCATGAGAAAATCTCAAAGATTTGAATATGTTTGAATCATGATTTTGGTTAAGTCCTTAAGGAAGCATTGACTTAGGAATTTTGATGGAATTTGGTCATGGGTTTCAATCATATGAATCATGGGAATTGAGTTTGAGAAAATCAAATAGAATTGATTTGGAGTTTGACTTGAAAGAAGGAAAGTGAGGAATGGTTTAGCTAAGGGTAGGAGATTTTCCTAACACTAAGGCATGACTTTTCATGGCTAACTCTTCTAAGTCTTCTAGGCTGTGTGAGTGTCCACCTAATCACTAGATGTGTCTTAAGACTAAGGAACTCTTAAAGTCTAAGAGAATCCTAAGCCTAAGATGGAGGTTGAGAGCTCATTCTAAAATGAGGTCAACAAAGGTGCCCAATAGGTGTGGTGTGGACACACACATATATTGGTGTTGACCGAAACAATCAAAAACACAGTAGGATCACAAGCAGTGACAAAAATAATCTATCCTCAACCCAAGTAAAAGAAAGAATCTAGAACTTAGTGCAATATGGCTCTACTTATTTCCAAGACACAAGAGTGTGAACCTTCCACTAGGGAAGCAGATTCAAGTTATCTACAAGGAGATGAAAGGTTTGATTTGATTTGAATCTCACCAAGGAGAAATCTCCACTGTCAGAGAGGGTTAAATTTGTTTTAATTTTGTTAGGGGTAGAGTGTTGAATTTTTAGAACCTATTTGGTTTAATGGGTTTGAAAGAGCCATGAAGGCTAATTCAAATTTAATCCAAAGGGTAGTCTAAGCATGTTAGACTAACCAAAGGGATGCCTTTCGGTATCTAGTTGTAGAAAGTGTAGTTACATCCTCCAAGGACATTGCTAGGGTAATCTATTAGCAAGGCAGCATTGAACCCAACTAGATGACTATTGTGAATGCCACTTGGGAAGATCAACTCAAAAGGAGATTGATTTGGTTGCGATGAGCTGGTAGAGGCCATGGAAGCCTAGACTTAACTCAGATTTACCAATTTAAAGGGATAGTATATCAACCATAAGGTAGAACTATCTAACCAAGGAGAAATGCCCTTTGGTATACAATGGCCAAGTATTAAGAAGAAAGCACGGGGACTCACATCTTCTAGAAACAAGAACCATTTGGTGATGATGCAACATCGACTAGACCTAGGGGCTATTGAGTGAATGCCTTGGGGACTTAGATCAATAATAGTCAAGATTAATTTCATTATTAGATTTGTTTATTTTGATGGATTCCATTAGTTTTGATGGATCAAGAGAAGGAGCTTATAGAAACTATCAGTTCTTTCAAGAGTAGCTTCCCGGCTTATGGGAGAACTATCCAACCAAAGGAGTGCCTATCAATTTGTAATGATCAATTTAAGTGAAGAAAGCTCAAGGACTCACATCTTCCACTAGAAAAGATCACTGGGGTGATCGGTTGCTTTGGGCAACAAATCGAACTCGACCTAGGGCTACCCATCAGTTTGTGACAATCATGCTAGAAAGAATGCATCATAGTATTACATCTTTCAAAGTGAAATGATTGAGGGTAACAGTTGTACAAATTGAACCGACTGGGTGACTATGGAGTGAGTACCAAGATTTATCTCAACTCGTGGTTCAATTCTATAGGGAGTTCTATGACACGCCAAAGATAGGATGCCTGCTTGGGAGAAGGGGCCCTTTGGGGGCTTGAATTCTAATCCACAAGCAAATTAATTTTGTTTATTTTATTTTATTTTGTTTTATCATAGACCTATTAGTTTGCAGGATCAAGCGAGAAGGAGCTTATATCACTGACCTATCTCGATTCTTGAACAGGAGAATTTGCATCCATTGAACAAATTTTCCAAAGGTGGTACTAGGAAGAGGGGGACCAATCCATAGTAACGGGTAGTGTGTTTAAAATGGGGTGCGGACTTGATCCAAATAGGGTGCCATGAGGATGGGAGTAAGCTTAATCCAACACCCGGAGAAGATGACATAGCTTGTCAAAATTCAATAAGTATTCAGTGTACAAATCAAGGAAAGAGCGGGGACTCATTCGAGTGGTGTACTGGGTGAGTTATTGTTAGCATGTGAACATCACCAAAGGTGATTGATTTTTGTCACTAGGAAGAAAGCTCGGGGACTCACATCCTCTATAGCGAAACTATTGGATAGTCGTCTTGGTTGACAAGTGCTATCACTTAGGTGACTTGAGTAATGCCACTATGGGGACTTATATCAAAAAAGTAGTCAAGAGAAAAGGAGCCTCTGGGGACTTATCTAAGCCAAATATACTCAACTAGTTAGAGCATGATGGCTAGTTCAAGAAGAAAGCATGGGGACTCACATCTTCTTAACAAGTCAATCATGGGGTAGCTTCTGGTGGTAGTGAAGCATATACTAAGGTGCTCTTGGTTTTAATAATAATCAAGTTAGGAAGAAAGCATAGGAACTCACATCTTCCAAAATAAGAGACCACCAAGGTGACATACTGGCAAGGTGGCATGTAGACTGGACCTAGAGCAGCTAATGAGTGAGTACCACAGGGGCTTGCTCCCACATCAAAATAGCTTAAGATAAAAGATTTATGTTTGTTTTGTGCATGTGTTAAAAGGAACAAGATGCCTCTAGGGAACTCTCACACCTACCTTAAAACACGTTGGAAAATTATGAAATGATGTCACAGATAACAATAAGAATTCCCACTAAGAAAGGATGCCGCTTGGGTTCTCTTACACTTATTCTAAAATCATCGAGAGATTGTGTATGTTGTGAAAGAGGGATAGAATGCTAGTGGGGGACTCTTACACTTACCTAAACACATGATTATAAGACAATAAACACTGAAAGAAGAAGATTTGATGAATGAAATCATTTTGTTCTTTTATTAATGATTATTTTCAAACAAGTTTTATTTCATGGGTAATATTTCTTTAGATAGAGCCCATTAATTGGAAGCATCAGATGTTCCCCTTTTCAATCAATAAGGCGATAATATCTCCTTGGTAGGCCTTCATGATATAGGGGCCTTCCCAAGTGGGTTCAAACTTGCCTCCCATCTTTTGATGGATAGCAATTGGTCTCTTTAGGACTAACACAAGTTCTCCTACTCGGAAAGACCTAGGGTGGACCAGCTTGTTGTGAGCTTGAATCATTTTGGCTTTGTATAACTCAAGGTTGGCGCTGTGGCGACTTTCCTCAAACCAGCTCTTCTACAACTTTGCATTCTCTATAGTGATCTTGTTACCCAATGCTATCCTTAGTGATGGATTTGAACTTCTAAAGGTAGAAACGGCATCAAACCCATATACTAAGGAAAATGGGAGGCGAGTTGGAGTTGGTATGTGGTGTGATAAACAAGGCTTCAACTAGTTCACTATCGTTTGTTGTCATCAGAGTCTTCTTGATTGGATGAGAGTTTTGTTTGTATGCCATTAGCCACGGGGTAGTAGATGGTAGACTATCTCTAATCTATATCATGTCTTCTAGCGAAGATGTTGATTTTCATGCTTTTGAATGCAGTATCATTATCGGATATAATTCATCGAGGCACCCCGAACCTATATACGATATGGTTCCTGGAAAATTGAAGCACATGATGAGTTGTGACCTCTCTGAGTGGGATGGATTCTGCCCACTTGGAAAAATATTCAGTAGTAGCTAAGATGAATCAATGCACCTTGAAAGAAGGATGATCGATCAGAACTACAGTTGGTACCCCAACACTCAAATGACCATGAAGTCAAAGTAGGGTATAGAATGTTGGGTGGTTGGTGGAAATGCGACATTGATGGAATCTCTAAGTCCATGCAACATCATAGAAGGCTGGTAGTATCCAAGTCTTTTGATCTTCGTCTTCATCTTTGGACTAGATTGATGAGCTCCACATAGACCTGAATGTACCTCAGTTATGATGCCACAGGCTTCGTGTTTGTCTAAACAATGTAACCACATTTAGTCCAAGGATCGGTGGTATAGGGTGCCATGAACAAGAGCATAGGAGAGAGCTCTCTGTTTCACCTGATGGGCTTGTGATTTCTCTTGAGGTAGTTTGCGAGTATTCAAGTAATCTATGAACGGTTGCCTCTAATCTAGCTCCTTATCCATTTTGGCAACGACAACCTCCCCTTCAAGAGAAAGTCTCTCGATGAGTTCAGAATCAATAAGAGATAAGACTTATCTATTTTGGACCCTTATTGAAATTGACTCATCTTCAGGACAAGCCAACTCTTTAACAAGTTTGGGCATCTATATCGTTCTCGCTTAGGAAACTTTGTAGATGGTAACTTGATGGGCCAACAACTTCATGGTATGCTCGTAGTAATGATGCTTGGGTTTGAGGACTGGTAGGACCCAATCGTTGATGACCAACTGAGAATCCCCAAAGATATTGATTCTCTTGACACCGATAGTGATGGCTAACTCCAAATTGGAAATTAAAGCCTCATACTCAGCTTCATTTTTGGTGCAAGGGTTGTAAAGATAGTATGAGAATCTCATCACATTGCAGATTGGAGTTAAAAAAACTATTCTTACCCTTTACTTTCCTGGGAGAATAGATCATGGTGCTTCACCTTTAAGAAAAGAAGCAACACCATCGAAATATATCTCCCACCTGAGGTTGTCGGCCTCCCCTAAGTTCATGAATTGTTCATCGAAGAGATCATCACTGCATGGAGAATTAGAAGTGGTGTCTTTGCTAAGAAATCGCTAGTGCTTGTCCTTTTATGAGGGTACAAATGTGATATCAAACTAGAGAGTATCATGGACCAATAAGCCAAACATCAAAAGTGTTGGCGTGTCATGAGATCTGATTATTAGTTTGAGATCAAGTTCACCTTGTGAAAGCATATAATGTCGTAGCTTGATGCAAAGATCAAAGCTAGATATTTTCAATAGGTGGATAGTTTGCTTCAGAATCGGATGTGAGAGGTAGTAGACATCCTTCCCTCGTCATTGGCTTGGCCATAGAAAAGAGAGTCATCCAATGCGTGTAAAGGATCAATGATGCGGGATAGAGTGATAGAATTGGCTTCACCAAGTATTCTTTGATGTATTGAATGTGTGTTGGCACTATCATCCACTTGAACTTGGCATCCTTTTGACAAGTCTGAGAATGGTTTGCATCTCCACGATAAGTTTGAGATAAAGCATCTTAAATCGACCATCCTTGAAAGGATCTGAGTTGAGTTAAACTCTTAGGAGGTGGCATTTCTAAAATAGCTTTGATCTTTTAAGGATCTATTTCTATTCCCTGGTGTTGAACAACAAACCTAAGGAATTTTCCTGAAGCCACTCCGAATGCACACTTCAGGGGATTCATCTTGAGGTTTGTTGATCTCATTTTTAGAATGAGCTCTCAACACCTCCATCTTAGACATTGGACTTCTCTTAGACTTTAAGAGTTCCTTAGTCTTAAGACACATCTAGTATTGGGTGAAACTCTCACTAGCCTAGAGACTTAGAAGAGTTAGCCATAGGAATAGGTCATGCCTTGGGGGTGTTAGGAAAATTTCCTACCCTTTAAACCATTCCTCACTTTCCTCTTTCAAGTCAAACTCCAAATCAATTATATTTGATTTTCTCAAACTCAAATCAATTCCATGATTGAACTCCACCATTGAAATCCTTGATTAAAAGCTATGATTGAAATCCATAATCAAAATCCATCAAAAATTCCTAAGTTCAAATTTCCTAAGTCCTTAACCTTCTCTTAAGGACTTAGTCAAACTCGTGATCTAAACCTATTCAAATCTTTAAGATTTTCTCATTACCCATTCATATTTTAATTTATATTCTCATATTTAAATGAAATATAAATTCAAACCCATTAAATCAAATTAAAAATTCCAAGTCAATTCATGAAATTTTCCTTAAGTCCCTTTAATTTTCCATTAAAGGACTTAGCCAAAATCAACTTTAAACCTTGATCAAACCAATTCAAATCCATGGCATTTTCTCAAAACTTATTTATATTCTCATTTATATTCATATATAAATGAAATATAAATTAATCAATCAATCAAAGATAAAATTAAATTCCAAATTTAAAATGCTTAAAATTCCCTTAAATCCTTAATTTTCATTAATGGATTTAACCTAAACTTTGATCAAACCTATTCAAACTCATGATTTTCTCAAAATATATTTGTATTCTCATATTCTCATATATAAATGAAATATAAATATAAATCAATCAATCAATTCAAAAATTAAATTTCAAATTAAAAATTGTTTAAAATCTTTTAAATTCCCATTAATGGATTTATCCCAAATCATGATTAAACTCTTTCAAATCCTTGAAATTTTCTCATGATCAATTTATATTCTCATTTATATTCACATATATAAATGAAATATAAATTCAAACAATCAAAATCAACTCCAAAACTCAAACTCAAAACAAATCAAAATTAAATCTAAGCCTTTCAAGCTAAAATCTTGAACTTAGTCAATTCACTTTCAAATCAAGCCAAATCCTTGATTTTCTCTCATGGTTCAATCAATCCTACAATAATGAGCTCATATATAAATCCAAACCTCAATCAAACAATCAAAACCCAAATCAAAAATCAAACCCAAAACTCCTTCATATTCTTCCTTTGAATATGAAATTTTCAAATGGATCAAAATCCATTTGACTTCAAACCACTTATAAATGGATTTATATTTCAATCATAAGTCCATATACAAGATCAATCAACTTCAAATCAAGCTTTGACCAAGCCATTTGACCCACTTAGGCTCACTTGACCCAAAGTGACCTAAAGTACCTTTATGAGCCAACTTTTGATTCTAAACCAAATTGGATTGAACCAAACTCATATTTGTCTCTCATCATGGGATAATCAATCAATCAAATTGGGTCAAACCAAGTCAAACCTAAGGGTTGACCAAGTCACACTTAACAAAATGAAACCATAGCCAAAATCCACCATAGGCCAAATTGATTGAAACCATTGATCTAAGTTCACTCATGACTATATTTGAAGACCAAACATTTGAGCCTAACCTAGCCCAATTGTTTGACCCAAGTTGACCCATTTTGACCTAAAGGGCCAAAATGTGTTAAAACTTGATCTAAGCCAATTGATTGAAACCAATGGGTCAAGTCCATTCCAAATCACTTGTGGAACTTGACCAAAGCCTCAATTGGCCAATTAGACCCAACCAATTGACCTTGACCCAACATGACTAAAGGGGTTGAGCCAAAATTGAACTTAACCCAAATTGGATTAACAAAGATACTCATCCCCTCCATATGACTAACAAAACCTAAACTTGACTATCCCAAATAGGTCAAATGGGTCAAATAGGTCAATTGACCCATTTGACCTAAATGAGTCATATGAGCCAAAACCAAATCCATACCAAATTGAACCAAACCAAAGGCACCAAAATATTTTCAATGGTCATATGAACTTGACCCAACCCTTGGTTTGACCCAATTTAACCTATTGGTCAACTTGACCCAAGTTTTTTGACTAAATGGGTCAACATGAGCCAAACCCTATCAAATGGATTCCAAATCCAAATTTGGCCAAACCTATTTCTCACATACCAAACATACCTAAATTAAAAAATAGCAAAATGACCATTATACTCCTATGCCATAAAACAAATTTTGGACAACCCATGGCTATTTTGTTCATACACTCATCACAATCACTTGAGGCTTTCTTGAAAGCTCAAGGGGACCTAGTGATGAGTACAATGGGTTTGGGTCAACCATTTGGCCATGGAAAACTTACCCATAGCATGAAATTAAAATTTCAAACTCCCACCAGCTCAATTGGATGCACATGGGCATTCCACTCCCAAGCCCGACCATGTGCATTACTGTAGCCAAAACTCATCCCATATGCAATTGGATCAAAGGCAAGCTCATTTTCCTCGATTTGCCATGGGAGATATACTCCCACAATGAAATTTATTCACTCGATTGAACTAGGACAGAACCCTAGATCTCTTAAGGTCCCTAGAGGTTTTGAATTCTTTCGATTTCACATAGTCCAAAATGGGGAGCTCAATCCAAATGAATTTTCTCTATGATCTCCTTCCAATTCCACTTGCACTTGATCTACTGTCCAATTGCCCAAGCGCTGAGTTCTAGAGGGGGAGATCAATTCCATCAAAGCCAAAGTGAAGTTGGTCCATGATCACACTCAACCTCAAGTGCTCAAAACTTGAGAATCTTCATCTCACCGAAGCTTCTCGAATGAGTGAGATGATCACCTTTAGTGAGATTTGTGATTTTTTGAGCTTAATTCTCATAAGTGTTGGTCCTTTGTGAAGTGAACATTAATCTCATAGGATCTTAGCCATTGGTTTGTTGGTTGTGCATGTGTGGGTGATTTTGTAATTGAGCTCAATGCTCAATTCTTAGAAGATTGGGGATCTCTTATTCTTCAGCTTTGGTAGGATGAATCCTTGGGCGTCATCACCTGTTTGGATGGGCGAGATTATTATATTTTAAATCCTTTATCTATTTTATAAACCGTGGTGTATCATTTGTCATTCTTTGATCGGGAGGATAAAAGCGTATGCCATGCCATTTTTGATAACTTAAGTGGCTCACCGATGCTGTAAAGCATTGATGCACCACCATGCATTAGTGAGCGAGAGGAATTAATTAATAAAATGCTTAATTAATTCTTAAGAACTTGAAAATCATAACTCCTTAGAAAATCAAAAAAATAAGAAAAATGCTATGGATAGATAATTTCATCTAGAATATTTTAAAAATGTTTTCAATGAATTTTAAATCCCCTTTTCTCTGAATTTGGGATTCTTTTGAAATGTTAATTAGTTAATTATTCCTTAATTAAGCCACCAATTGATCTCAAATTTTTAGAGTTCATTTTAAGTGACGACCTCTGCCTCACCTAATTTTCTTGAGTTTTATTGAGGTCTTAATTGGAGAAATTGCTAGCTCATTCCCTAATTACCCCTTTCATGTAATTAAGGGTAATTAAGGTGTGATTAGTTGATTTTCCCTTTGATTAAGTTTGATTAAGGTTAGATCCAGTGAGTAGGGGTTTTATGAAATAATTTTAGGGCATTTCCCTAAGCTATTCCCTAAACCCCCTTTTCTTTCCTTAATCCTCTGTACTTCGTTCGGTTACGTATTGCTCTTAAAGATTTTTTCAAAATTCTAAAAAAATTTAGAACTTAATTAATCTACCTTGGGTAGATGCTTAGGTGTTTAATAGCCTAAGTCTAATTAAGAAAATTAAAACCCCTTTCATAAGTGTGAAAGGTGTTTTAAAAGTACTTAAGCTAAACCCTTAGCTTAATTAACTTTTAATTGTGAGCCAAAATTAGGCCTTTTCATTATTAGGTGCATTGCAAATTTAAATACCTTGTGGGTTTTATGTCATCTCATTGGCTCATAATTACTTAGTTAATTTTCTAAGGTGGTGTAGGTAAGGGTTAATTAAGCCATTAATTCATACCTTAACCTAATCAATGTTAAAATGGATTTAATTATCTAAAAATTAAAAAAAATACAAAACACATGTGGAATGGGTTAGGAACAAAACTCATCTCACCTTTTCAAAATTAAATCAAACTTCTAAACAAAAGTCATTTTGAAATTCACTTTGATTTATTCTAAATTTTCTTATTCTTTAAGAATGTCTTTAGGATTTAAGTAAAGTGAGTTTGTTTACATGCTTTCATTGCTTTATATCTTTCCCAACATGTTAAGTTGTATGCCATGTGATTCATGCATTCATAATTTCATGTTTTAAATTTTCAAAAAATGAAATTGTTTACTTTATGTCAAATGTGCATGTGTTGGCTAAAGTAAAATATGAGTGGCTATTATCACTACTAAATCAAAGTATTTTCAAAACTTATAAATGAAACATCAAATTTGAAAGTCTATTCATATCTTAATTATAAGCTTGCATGTGATAAATTATAAAGTCATGTTTAGTGTCTTTCCTTCTTTCTTATGTTAGCATAGTTTTGAATAGGGGTTGGTAAGATGTAGGGTTCATTTGAAAAGAACACTTACTTAATTCAAACCCTATTCATCCTATGCTATCATCTAAGGATTCTTACTTGCATGAATAAATTGCATAAAAAAAAAATGAATTATTAAACAACTTTTGCATATTCTTTTTCATTTCATTTCTTTTATATGCATGTTTGTACTTAAGGAAAGTGGTATATTAAGGTTGTGAGGCTTTAAGTAGCCCTAAGTAGGTCTTGTACCTTACACCTCTAGTTAACAATGACATTGTACTCACTTATGCCTTTCTTACTTTCATGCATGTATGTAAAATTTTGGATAAGAAAAATCTTTTCTACGTAAGAAAAATCATGCATATTAAACTTCAATTTTTTTTTAAATGGATTGCTTAGCACGCATCATAAAGCATGTTAACTACTCTCATTTGCATGTATAGATATGCTTAGGGTCCATCCATATGCATGTTATATATGTTGGGAAAGAAGTGAAGTAATGTGTGTTATGTGAATTTTGATTCATTTTATTTAATCTTAAAATGACCTTTTTTTGAATAGGTTTGTTTAGAGTTTGATCTAAACTTAGGATTGATTAAAAGATGTAATCAAACATTCACCTAAATGAAATTAAAATGTGAACTTACCTTAGAAATTACTTAGGATTAGGGAAGGAAAGAGAAGTTCTCTTCTCTTTCCCTCTCTTCATAACTTAGTAATTAATTGTAGGTTTCACTAAACCAAATCAAAACATGAAATAAAATAATCCAAAACACTTAAACAACTTAAATGAAACCCTCCTCTAAGTTGAACATGTCCTTCACACTTAGAAAATTTCAAACCTAAAGTCTAGCTAAGCACCACACAAACCTTCAAAGCACACACATTAGCCTAAGTCACCAGTTCTAGCTTTAGGTTAGGTCGGTTCATGGTTTGATGTTATGTTTTATTTTGTGATGAATGTTTTAGACTGGATTTTAGGGTGAATTCTCATAGAATGAATGGTATGACGTGCTTAGTCTAACTATTCTTTTATATATGAGATTGTACTAAAGGGACGCTATCATAAATAAAAATATAAATGTTTCTTACTTGCAGGTGCTTATACCCCTTTGCACAATCAATAGGCTAGGTGGACTTAGTCACCCATGTGTGGGGTGATAAGTCCAATATACATGCTTGGGATTTGTGTGGTGTGATTTAACTAACCCGTTTTTGCAAGTGTTAGCTAGATTTTCCTTTTCCCTTTTCATGTAAAAGCTTATATATTTAGTATTTTGGAATGATTTGTTATGGGGGGTTAAGATGAACATTGGTCATAAAATCCTATCTTATGCACCATGTGAGGCCTTGGAGCATCTACCATTCAACCATCCAAAGGAAGATCCAAAGAAGAAAAGAAGAAAAGAAAAGAAAGAAAGAAGAAAGAAGAATAAAGCTTGAAGACCCCCATAACAATGAATTCCTTTGCTTAAATTATAATTTAATTCATTTGTAATTCGGGTTGTATAACGGTAGAGCTCGGCTACCCACATTTGATATTTTTGAGTTTGTGTGGTGGTGCCCGACCACAAATGACCATTTATTCTTTTTATGATTAGCTTTATAAATTATTTGATGATATGTTTAGCTTTTGCATTAAGTGGAATGCTTTTCCTAATTTCTTCCTTGCTTTATGTATGGCCTAGATGTGGATTAAGCTCTTAAGGAAAAAACAAATCTTTCACCTAACTTAACAATTCAAATTAAAACTAAATAATTTATAAACTCGCCTAAAGCTTAGGATTAAAATAAAGATAAAAGAATTAGCAACCCCTTAGCTGGATGAGCATTTCTTTATAATATCATGCACAAATTTATCTTATTTTCTCTTGATTGGAGGGCTTCCACATTTGCCAGAGAACCCAGCTTGACCTTTGAGGGTCGTGGTGGAAACTCACCTCCTACCTTCTTGCTGATTTTGGCCAATAATCTTCTTTCTCATGCATTAGTCATAAAAATCCTATTAGCCTGAGTCAAAATGATTGTCCAAAATGAAATAAAATGAAATTTGAAATGCATTAGATTTAGGTCATTTGAAGCATACCCTTTACATGATCTAGTCTCTTTAGGGAGTGAGTTTAAGGACTTAGCTTCTCTCTAAATAAAAATAGCCTAGCTATCTTACATAAGCATAAAGACTTGCCTATATATATTTAAAATTGTAGGAGGAGTTAGTTGGCAACCACCCCTGTAAGTCCAAGTATGGTTTATCCTCTCTTGTGGAGGCAATCCAATTACCCATTTTTCACCTTAGATTTAGGTTGTGCTTCTGGCCCTCGCTGAAGCTCCCTAGATTTAAGTTCTGAGATTGCTTTCCCCTTATGGGCCATAAGCATAATTCCTCACCTCTTAGACATTTACTTAATCTTAGATTAAGGAATCTTAAGTCCTAAAATTCTAATGAAAATACAACTCTAATAAACTAAATCAATTTCTAAAATGTAAAGCCCAATTTCAGCATAGTTTGAGATGCTCACTAGGTTTCCTAGCATCGTGAGAATTTCCTACTTATTTCCCATTTTGGCTTCAATAATAACTCCCTCTTTTGATCAATCTCATTTGATATTCAAACACAAGCCAATCGATTGATAGTCCTTCATACTGAATTCTTCTGAGATAACAATCATTTACCTTAATTGAGAGTTTTTCTAAGGCATTCTGTCTCTTAGGATGTAATTAACTATGAAGGCTTACCTCTGTAGAGAACTTAATGAACTCGGTTTAAAATAAAGCTTTACTATTCCACATAAAGTAGGGGAAGAATATCTGGTACATATGTAGACCCATCATCTTTAGGAGTCCTTACTGATCCTTATTGAGATGATAAGTTCCATTAAAGGGTAGTGACTTCTGTCTTTCGAGATAGTATACTATTTTCTTGATGATGTACCTGATCACCTGAATAAGTACATCTGCAGATCTGCATGGCATCTTACCAAAATGAATTTTTGTAAGGGTGTCCTCTTTCTTTTCTGCCCACAGATTTGAAAGCTGACTCCTTTATAAGAATTTTTCTCCATAATATTATATTATCTTAACTATTTGAAAATTACTTTGAAGTCAAAGAGGTGGTCTTCCTTTTTTTTGCTCTTGACTACTAGATCATCAACGTAGCACTCAACCTGATGATGGATGAGTTCGTTGAAGATTTGAGTCATGGCCCGTTGGTATGTAGCACTAGTACCTTTAAGGCTGAAAGGCATGATCCTATAACAAAAGATTCTAAACGGGGTTCGAAAAGCAATGTTTCTTTCATCTTCAGGAGACATCTTGATTTGGTTATAGTGAGATGATCCATCCATGAAAGAAAAGACTGCATGAGATGAGGTAATGTCCACCATTAATTCTAATATAAGAAGAGGAAACTCATCCTTAGGACATGCCTTATTTAAGTCCCTAAAATTGACACAAATATGAATTTGGTAATTCTTTTACTTAATTAGGACGACACTAGCTAACCAGGTAAGATATTTTTCTTCCCTGATGAAACCAACATCGATCAGTTTCTTGACTTCATAAATGACCTATTGTTCAATTTCTAATCACATGCGTCTAGGAGCTTGCTTAATAGGGGTAACGTTAAGGTCTATTGCTAGCTTGTGGACTGCTACGTCGGGAGATAATTCAAGAATTTCTTCATAACTCCATGCGAAGCAGTCTTTAAACTCAGTAAATAGCCTAACTAAGTTATTGGTTTCTTCTTCATTCAGTAATGAGCTGATATATATCAGGCGGGGATTTTCTTTTATCCTGAGGTTGATTTCTTTTAGCTTGTCGATTATTGAATGAATCTCATCTTCAAACTCTAGCGATGCCTCTTTGACTTGGAGATCATCTGAAGTTTCTAAACACACATTCTCATAAGATTTGGGGATGTATGAGAAAAACTTATCAGATTTTAAATGGTTTGTAACAACTAGGCAATAATCTTCATCATCGACCAACCCATAATCTCTAATTGCTTTGATTGTGCTTCCCTGCCTGTATTATTCCATAGTTTTTTGAAATATTTTGACCTGTGCTTAGACCAAGTGTGAGGAACTAAACCTTTCTATATAATATTTTGAACACAAGGTGAGTAAAAGTCAAAAGGTAATTCCATTAATTCTTTAAAAGTATCTTCCTCAAGTCCTACATCGAGCTCTGGACTTGAGGATGATGAACCCAAAAAGAACCTCTTCTGTTTCATGTCACTGAGAGACTTAGGGACTTCCTTAACTACTATACCGTCAACTTTTCAGGATTTAAGTGAGGTGAGAGCTAAGGTTCCCAACTGCTATCGAATAGTTTCACATAAATCAGATTTGAATACTTTGCTTTGCTTGGAGGCCGGTCTTCTCTCTACTGGATCAAAAGTCACCTCCAATGGAACCCAGAGGGTTGGTCGGTATACTAATCATTAGACTCATCCTCCAGCAGATTCAAGTCTATATGAATAGTAGGGGTACTCCTATGAATTGGAACACGACCTCTATTTGCTAAAGGCCAACTAGAGGGCCTTCCACCTCTGGAACTGCCTCTATTTCTACCTCTACCTCTACCTATTGGAGGTTGAGCCATCTTACCCACATATCCATATGATGGAATGAACTATGGGTGGAATGTGATATGCGGATCCACTTCTTCTTCAACTCCCCTTTGTTGCTCACTTGGACTTTTCTTTTTCTTTTCTTTTTCTTTTCTTTTTCTTTTATCTTTTCTTTTGTTTCATTTTCTTTTACTTTTGCATTTGCATTTGAATTTTGTCCAAGTTCATGAGAAAGGGTGTTTTGAGGAAGATAGTAGGTTGCATCATCATAGATCTCAACCTCTCTAACTGAGAATGGCTTTTTATCCTCGTTGACACGGTACTCAATTCCATCTTTTCTGAACTTAATGCATTGAAGAAGGGAGGATGGAACAATCTTATTCTGATGTATCCAAGGCTTACCAAGCAAAACAGTGAATGAAGTATTCGAATCAATGATGTAAATGGCTTAGGTCTTCCGGTCATTCGATCTCCAGCGGTAACACTATAGAAACCTAAAGCCGCTCACCTTGATCATTGAATCCTCTCAACATCATCCTCTCTCCGAAGTAGAGATGTCGATCTTCAAATAGGCAAGGGTCTTTAGACTCATAATGTTCTTGATGCACTAAATCCATGAGAACCACGGTGAGTCGAACTATCCATGTCATTTGTAATGTATAAGGGACGGTTGTGCTCCAAGTCCCCCAATAGAAGGTCTTCATCTGCGAAGGTGGTCCCTTGAGCTTCTTTTGCATAATGTGCTTCCTCACCTATAGCGGTCAGCTGAGCTAAGCATATTTCAGGATCAAGGAGAGCCTTGATTAGTGATTCCCTCATCTCTTTGGATAAGACAAGGGCATCATATATGCTTAGCTTAGATAATAACTTTCTTAGATGAGAAAGGACATTATAGTCCACCTTCAGCTGATCTTCCACAAGCATATCCAAGGGTGGAGCATCTTGTGGAAGGGCTTCTCATCTTGGTACCAATGACTTGTTTCCCTCATCTAAAGGTGTCTAGGAGGTAGAACCTTGCCACTATAGAGGTTGACTTGATAATCTCTGAGGCAAGGTGGTGGCAAGTTCTACACTTGAGCTCACTACTTCTCTATGGGACTCTCAAAATCGGATGATTCCAAGTCTATCTCAAGAGGTGAACCCATAGTATTCAAAGTTGGAAAGTCCAACTCTGAATCAGAAAGAGGAAGATCAGAATTATTATAGTTAATTAGACTTGAAGAGTTATTGTTAGGAATAGAAGAAGATAACTCATCAGAAGAGACACATGTAATTCAAATCAATTTATTCTTCAATTTCTTGGAAGTATTTGGAGGTACAAAGTAGAAGTCAAGCGAGTAAGTGGAGTAAGGGATGATTATATCTGAGAGTTCTACTAGTAGAAGAAATAGAAGAGCTAGCTAAAATGGAAGAAGTCATTGTGGAAGAGGCTTTGAAGGCTGGGGATCGGTGGGTGGCTGTGCTAAAGGGCTATCCCGTGACACATGTCTTCTTCTTGAGCTCCCACTTTCTAGAGTTGGCAGGAAACTTGCAAACCTTCGGTGTTGGAGGTTTGGTGACTCGACACGCAAGCTTCTTGATCTTCAATTATTTTCTTAGAGGTTTTAGAAGAAATGTCCCAACCTTCTTTGGTTTTGGTAGGATCACTTGTATCCCAAGGATTACCTAATGGAACGGAAGGTTGTTCCTGGGTATTCCTTTGGGATAACAAACAGATCTTGAAAGCGTGTTCAAGCATCCTTGAATGTGAAGCAATCCTCAAAATGTGGCGCATCTGTGGTAAGGGCAAAGTTTGGATCATGACTTTTGCCTACTTTCTCCAGTCTTCTAGGCTCGGGTAGCTACAAATCAAGTTTCTTTAAGAGATTCTTAAAGATTTTTCTAATTACCTCCCTCTTAAAATAAGGTTTGTTTAACTTATCTAAAAGAGTAGGTGGGACCACACAGCAGATATGCATGCTTTATGGTGGTATGGTTGAGGTGGTGGTTATCATGGAGGTGGTGGAGGCGGTATGCTGCCTCGGGTGGCAAAGGAGGTGGAGGCTGCTAAGGTCATGGTCTCTCGGACTGATCTCTAGCTGGTTGTTTCCCCTTATCAACCACTATTATTGCTCCAGGTTTCTTCTCATATACCTTTTGGGATTTCTGCTTGGGCAACTGATCTAGAAAAGGCAACTATTTGGCCTCTCCTTGTAGACTAGCCTCCTTGTTGATTAGCTACTCAAATGTCTTTATAGTGAAGCCCTTAAGCATGAAGGCGATTGGAACATGGATATTCTTCAAGAGAATCTCAATGGCATGTTGTTCAGATACTTGTGGTTCACACTTCATACTCAGTTATGCCATCGAGAATATAATCAACAAGTGACTCACCCAGTGTTGTTGGGCTACAACGAGATCACTACCCTTTTCTTGAGCTCCGACAAATCTCTTGATGAAGAGTTGCTCTAACTTCGCAAATATCTTTCTTGAAGTTGGGTTTAGCATACCAATCAAAAGTGATACCCACTAGGCTACTAATGAAGAGTCTAAAGAGTAAAGCATCGCTGCTACCTGCGTTGCAATAATTGGCCCTGAAGTGAGCTATATGCTACCTCAGATTCTCATTGCCATCAAATCTTTTGAAGGAAGGAGGCACGAAACCCTTGGGATACTGGATAGCATCAAATTCCTCTGGGTAGGTTTACCCTTTGGAATTGATGATCCTCCCAGGGCTTGAGCAAAGCTTCCTTCACTGTTGCTCAACCATGGATTTTGATCTTTTTCATGTATGGAGGTACTATCCACTACCTTCCTATATTAGTCTTTTCTCAATGAGGTAGAGTCTTAGGATCTAAGACATGCACTAGCAGTGATTGACATCGGTTACTAGGATGAACTGAGGGCTTATTTTGAATTGACACCTTCTAACAAGTCCTGCTGTGCCATCCTATCAATCTTTTTCTTTCGCTTGTGATGGTGTGGTGTCTCCTTGATCCTTCTCCTCACCTTCCATGGCACATTGGTCCCAAGAAGAGAACCTCCTACGACCATGCATACACTGAATCCCCATCAAATCATCTTGGGATCACTCTTTCTTCATTAGATGCATACCCTAAGATCTCCTTCTTCTCCATAAAATAGTGTGCAACTATCTCATTTAAGGACTGATCTAACTCACCAGGTACAAATAGCTTGGGCTAACCAGTGTGATTGCTATCATGCACTGAGAGGCATTAGACCTCACCTATAGCTGGGGAGTCAAACCTATGTAGACTGTACTCACTAGAAGAATTACTCTATCTATTGTAAGAGTAACAATCCTAGAATGATCCTCACTCTGAAATTGTCATCTAGAATATCTATGATAGTCATCACCATCTCCGCATCTAACTGTATGGGTGGAGTTGGTGAAGGAACGACCATGATGCTTGGTTCCTTCCCCACCACTAGGTAAGGTAGGAGAATCCCTACCATAATGGGTGGTGTAGGGGAGTAGGATCCCTTGATGGATCACCAGATCCGATGGCCTTCATGGCCTTAGATGGAATGGGTGATGTTATAACCTACACTAGCGATGGAGGACATGGGGTAGAGTGTGGGGTGGAGACACCACTGACTCTCTGTGTATATGAACTAGCCTTCTATGGTGGATGGTCCCCATGAGGAGAATATTATTAGTATGGTTGGAGCAGTGGCAGCTAGAAAATCAACAAGCAAAGCGGGTAACCAGGGGACTCCTCTACTAATGTGAGATGTATGGCAGGATCTGCTGTGAGGTCCAAACATAACAAAGTTTTGAGTAACTCCCTCAATTTAGAAGTTAATGACTATGGTTTTGGATCATAAATAAAATTTTGGATGGACTAAATAAACCACGAATTATATGTAATGTATAATGGTCTATTATACACTTATTTAGAATACTTGGTAGGTGCTTTGTGAGGACCATTATCCAATTTTAAAATATTTTAGTCTCATAATATGGTAATAGTTTCTAATAACTTCATCATTCAAGTAAGATGGTTTTAAATAAAAAAGTGGATTGCAATATTTATCTTGGTGCTTGTTCATTCTACAATATTATACAAATAATTTTAAATGCATTCAACTTCAATTTATCATGAAACCAAAATTTGAACCTTATTATTGATTTGTTTGGTTTGTATTTTAGGTAGGTGGAATATAGAGAAAATTCAATTTTAAAATTTATATCCATCCAAATCAACAAATGAACACTAGGGGAGCCTTACTTGTATAGATGGTAGGGTGCTAGCATGCCTTTGGGCAACATATGCAACTCTTGGATGAGCTGCAGAATTGGCTGTACTATCGTCGCCGATCTTGTATTGAAGTGGTCGCCACTTTCCTCTTAGTGTGAGATATCATTAGAGGTAGTCCGATGATCAATTTGCACACCTTCTTCTGTTGGCGTGGTGAGGGAATGCCCTCTAAGTGATCCTGCCTCAAATCCTTGGCCAAAATGGATCAAGTGGTATGGTCTAAACAAGTTGACGATCTAAGGCTAGATCCATGTGAGAAGGTGAAGACAAATTTTGAGGATCCATTTACTTGATTAGTGGCGACTTGCTTGAAAGGATCTGCAATGAGAAATGAACTTGCATTTTTTGTCTCAATATATTTTGAATTTTGAATTTTGAAAATTTGAACCCACATCCAACAACTTGGAAGTGTTAAGTGGGGTTCAAATAAATTTGAAAGATTGATTGAAGAGGAATTTGAATATGAATCAAACTTCAACAAATTTAGGTATGTTGAAATATGGGTTCAAAATTTTGATAGGATGCTTCCATAAGTTCATTTTTTGAATTTGAATTTGTGATTTTGGAAGACCCTTTCCTTTAACAAATTTGGGTATGTTAAAGTAAGGGTCAAATGATTTTGTTTAATGTTTTGGAATTTACTTACTTAGCAAATTTAGGTATGCTAAGTAAAGTAAAAGTGATTTTTTCTTTTTGTGAATTTGTTTTGTTTTGATTTTTAGAACATTTTGGAATTCTTAATTAGCAAATTTAGGTATGCTAAGTAAAGAATCTAAGTGTATTTTGTTTTTTTGAAAATAGGATTCTTAGCAAATTTAGTATGCTAAGAAAATCCTAAGTGTTTTGTTTTGTTTTGAAATGATTGAAAATGCATTCAACTTTAGCAAATTTGTTATGCTAAGATGAAGTCCATAGTTTTATGAAAGGGAAATTTCACTTTCATAAAGTTTAGTATGCTAAACAAAATTCCAAATGGTGTGTTTAAAATTTTGATTTCATTTTTTTTTTTTTTGGGTTTTGAAAAATGGAAACTTCTCTTTAGCAAATTTGGTATGCTAAGGGAAGAAGTTCCAAATGTATGTTTGAAATTTTTCTGAAATATGATTGTTTGATATTTTAATTTTTTCAAAGAGGGGGCCTTCATTCAACAAATTTAGGTATGTGGAATGGAGATCAATTTTATTTTTGAAGTATGAAATTTTTGTGTGTGATTGTTGCTTTTTGAAAGGTAGAAATTCAAACTTAAAACATATGTGAGATATGCTTAAGTAGAATTTCCTAAATGATATTTTATTTTTTAGTTGGGAATGAAATCTTCATTTAATAAATTAAATGAGGATGTTCATGTGTGCTTTTTTTTAAAAAAAAAAAATTTAATTTTGTTTACAAATGAACTTTCCATTCAATAAGTGTGAATGTATTGAATAGAAATATTCATGTGTGCTTCTTTTTTTTTGAAAAGTTTTATGATTATGATTGTGATTTTTGAAAAACATGATTGTTCATTTTATCTTGAAAATGAAATCTTCATCAAAGTGAATTGAAAGAAGATGTTCATTTGTGCTTTTGGAGAATGTTGTTAGTTTTATTTTTGAAAATCCCTAAATGTAACAATTATATGAATTGTTACATGAGGGTGAAGAAATTTTGTGGAAAATATTTTATTAAGTGCATTTTTGAAAAAGGTGCTTTTAAAAAAGCAAAGTTCTTTATGGAATATTTATTATTTTTAGTATGAACCTTTCTTATCATGAAAATGATAAGGAGGAATTCTTTAAGAGATGTTTTTTTTTTTATTTTAGATCTTTTCATTTTACCCTTTCATTTTACCCATTGGAGGAACCCAATGGAGGTGTTAAGACCAACAAGGAATACGGTCCTAAAACCTAAAGATGTTGGCTAACTTAACTCAAGAATGAAATGAGCTAAGTGCCAATGGAATGAAGGATAGTCTTGGATTCATACCAAAGTACAAACCCACAATCGATACTCAAAGACAACAATCATTTACCAAAGATGGAGAGAGGAACCATCTCCTGCAGAGTCGCTAGAAAAATGTATTGGTAGAAAAATTTCTATAAGGGAGTCACTTTTCAAATCTGTGGGGAGAAATGAAAGAAGAGCCCTTACAAAAATTTGTCTTGGTAAGATGTCACGCAGATCTGCATATGCACTTATTCAGGTGATCGGATACATCATCAAGGTATAATATACTATCTCAAAAGATAGAAATTATTACCCTTTAATGGAACCAATCACCTCAATAAGGACTCCTAAGGATGATGGGTCTGCATATGTACCAGAGATTCTTCCCCTACTTTATATGAAAAAATAAAATAGGGTTTATTTTAAATTAGGTTTGTTAATTTTTTACAAGGGCAAGCCCTCATAGTTAATTACATCCTAAGGGATGGGATCCCTTAGGAAAACTCTCAATTAAGGTAAATGATCGTTATCTCTAAAGATTTCAATAGGAAGGACTATCAATCAATTGGTTTATATTTTTCAAGATCAAATGGGATTGATCATAAGAGGGAGTTATTATCGAAGCCAAAATGGAAGATAAGTAGGAGATGCCCACGATGCTAGGAAACCTAGCAAGCATCTCAAACTATCCTGAAGTTGGGCTTTACATTTTAGAAATTGATTTAGTTTTTTATTTTTTAGAAGATTATAAGATTAAAAAGAAAAAGATGAGATGGTGAAAAGGAGAAAGCTTACTTTAGAAGAGTCTTGGAGAAATGGGACAAAATGGGTGAAATAGTGATCACATAAAGGAAATAACTACAAGAGTGAAATAATGCATTTGGATAATATTATAAAGAGAGGTTACTCATCCTAAACTAATTCTTTTATTTGATTTTAAATACAGCTTTAGGTGAGGTTATGAGTTATTTAATTTTAAATTTGAATTATTATTTAGATTTATTTTTTTTTAAAGAGCTAATTAGATACATAAAGCAAGGAAGAAATAGAAAAATATGACTAATGCTAAATGACAAATCATCAATTTATAAATTTCAAAAGATAAATAGTATTTGTGGTAGTTTAAACTCAAAATATCAAATGTGGGTAGAAGCTCTGCCCTTATACAAGGATTACAAATAATATAATCAATTAAGCAAAGAATTCATTGTATGGGGTCTTTAAGCTTTATTCTTTTTCTTCTTTCTTCTCTTTCTTCTTCTTTCTTTTTGGTTTTTTAAGTTGGAAGGTGGATGCTCCAAGACTTCACATGGTGCATAAGATAGGATCTTATGACCAATATGCCCTAATCCCCATAACAAATCATTCCAAAATCCTAAATATAAAATTTTACATGAAAGAAAAGTAGAAATCTAACAACACTACAAAAATAAAGGTTAGTTAAATCAACAATACATCCAAGTATGTATATTGGACTTATCTTCTTTCTTCCACACATGATTCTAAGTCCACACACTTTGGATTATGCTTAGGGGTATAAGCACTGCAAAGCTTTTTATGATGGTGAAAGCACAATCCCCTCTAAAAAAATAGTTAGAATAACCCTACATTTATTCTGAGCATACACCATAACATCATAATATGTCATAAACAAAATTAATATCAAATACCACCCTAAGGCTAGAAGTGGTGGCATAAATTCAATATGCTTTGAAGGCATGTGTGGTATGCTTAGCTATGACTTTAGATTTGAATTTTCTAAGTGTGAAGAACATGTTCAACTTAGAGGAGGCTTTCATTTAAGTTGTCTAAGTATTTTAGATTATTTTTATTTCATGTTTTAATTTGGTTTAAGTGAAACCTATAATTAATTATTAAGTTATGAAGAGAGGAAAGAAGAGAACTTCTCTTTCCTTCCCTAACTTAAGTAATTTCTAAAAGGTTCATGTTTAGTTTCATTTAGGTGAATGCTTTGATTACATCTTTTAATCAATCATAAGTTTAGACAAACTCTAAACAAACCTATTCAAAAGAAAGGCATTTTAAGATTAAATAAAATGAATCAAAATTCACATAACACACATTACTTCATTTCTTTCCCAACATATATAACATGCATATGGATGGACCCTAAGCATATCTATACATGCAAATGAGAATAGTTAACACACTTTCTGATGCATGCTAAGTAATTCTTTTAAGAAAATTTAGAAGTTGAATATGCATGGTTTTTCTAAAGTAGAAAAGGTTTTCCTTATCCAAAATTTCACATACATATGAAAGTAAGAAAGGCATAAGTGAGTGCATAATGTTAACGAGGTGTAAGGTACAAGACCTACTTAGGGCTTAAGTCACAATCTCGGGGTTGTCTAGACTAATATACCACTTTCCTTAAGTACTAACATGAATATAAAAGAAATGAAATAGAAAAGGAAGATGCAAAAGTTGTTTACTAGATTTGTTTTGTTTATGCAATTTATGTATGTAAGTGTAAGTAACCCTTCTTAGATGGTAGCATAGGAATGAATAGGATATGAAATTAGCTGAGCATTTGGTCCCTTTCAAATGAACCTTATGTCTCACCAAAATTTCTATTCAAAATTATACCAACATAGGAAAGAAAGGAAACCTATACTAAGCATACATTTATAATATTTCACATGCAAGATTATAATTAAAGTATAAGTAACAGACTTTTAGATTTGATATTTCATTTATAAGTTTTGAAAATATTTTGGATTTAGTACTGATAATAGTCACTCATATTTTACTTTATCCAATGCATGCACATTTGACATAAAGTAAACAATTTTTATTTTTAAAATTTGAAACATGAAATTGTGAATGGATAAATCACATGGCATACAACCTAACATGTTGGGAAAGACCTAAAGCAATGAAAGCATGTAAAAAAACTCCCTTTACTTAAATCCTGAAGACATTCTTAAGGAATAAGAAAATTTAGAATAAATTAAAGTGAATTTCAAAATAATTTATGTTTAGTTTGAAGTTTGATTTAATTTTGAAAAGGTGAGATGAGTTTTCTATTTTTAACCCATTCCCACATGTATTTTGTATTTTTTTTTTAATTTTTAGATAATTAAATCCATTTTAAGCATTGATTAGGTTAATTATAAATTAAAATTATCCCTTACCTACACCACCTTAGAAAAATTAACTAATTATGAGCCAATGAGATGACATAAAACTCACAAGGTATTTAAATTTTTAATGCACGTAATAATGAAAAGGCCAAATGCAATTTGGCTCACAATTAAAAGTTAATTAAGCTAAGGGGTTTGGCTTTATTACTTTAAAAACACCTTTTCACACATGTGAATTGGGTATTAATTTCTTTAATTAAACTTAGGTCATTAAACACCTAAGCATCTACATAAGGTAGATTAATTAAGTTCTGGAACTTATTTATAATTTTTGAAAATTGATTAAATGGGTGGTTAATGAGTTAACCCTTAATTAAGAGGTGATTAAGGAAAGAAAAGGGGGTTTAGGGAATAGCTTAGGAAAAATGCCCCAAAATTATATTATAAACCCCACTCACTTTGATCCTTAATCAAGATAATCATGGTAAATCCACTAATCACACCTTAATTACTCTTAATTATATGAAAGGGGTAATTAGGGAACGAGCTAGCAATTTCCCCAATTGAGCCCTCAATAAATCTCAAGAAAATTAGGGGAGGCAGAGGTCATCCCCTAAAATGAACCCTAGAAATTTGAAATTAATTGATGGCTTAATTAAAGGATAATTAGCTAATTAAGATTCCTAAAAAACCTAAATTTAGATAAAGGAGTAATTCAAAATCAATTGAAACCATTTTTAAAATATTCTAGATGAAATTTTCTTTCCATCGCATTTTTTCTTTTATTTTTTTGATTTTCTGAAGAGTTATGAATTTAAAGTTCTTGAATTAATTATTAATTAATTAATCCCAACTAATCCTACTCACGACGCGATGGCGTGGTGGCGGCTGCTTTACATGCATCACACCGTGAGGGTGTGACTTAAACATCACATCCCAAATGGTGGCGGTGACAGCACTAATATCTCTCATCATCGTCAGATCAAATGTTAAGATTCATAGTTTTAAAAGGATAATGGATTTACTAAATGTGCTAACTAATCTCAATCATCCATCTAAAATGTGTTGATGAACGGCTGAGATGAGCCAAGTTCTTCCCTGAGGATCAATGGAGACCGTCCATGATCTAAGGGGAGATTTGAGCCCGAACTAGCATAGAATCATACAAAAATTAACCCACACCATCTAAGCACAATTACCAATCTATCCAACAATTGATTCCTCATACCATGAATATTTTTTTCACAAAGGACCAACACCTATCAAACTAAGTGGTCAAAAAATTCCATACCTCACCAGAGGTAATCACCGATGCTCGAGATTGATGTGGTAGTTTCATCTGGTGGAGACAAAGCTCTATTGAAATTCCTAGACCTTGGGATTGAGTGGATCAATGGGTAGACCAACACCCTCTTGGGATTGACTTTGATCCAATTGAGCTCTTCCTTGCGGAACTTCAAGAGCTTGGGCAAGTTTGACTTGACCTCAGATGGAGTGCAAGAGTATTGGATGGGCAAGTTTGGAGGAAGTTAGCTAATGGATTGAGCTCCCCTATTTTACACTCTACAAAATTGAGAAATGGGAAATTCAAATTCTTCCTAAGAAGCTTGGGAATGCTCTGAGGTGGTTGCTCTGGGTTCCTAGGCTTTAATCAACAGTGAGTGTATTGAAATTTCATTAAATTAGGGGAAGTATATCTCCCCCTATGGTAATAGGATGGCCGACACGTCCTTTGCCATTTTGATCCAATTGCTGAGATTGGAGAGGTTATTTTGATGGTTTTGAGTGTGCACATAGTTGATTTGATCACTTGAGTGGATTGCCAACTTCCCATGTACTGAATTTGAGCTTAGGAGGGAATTTAAAAACTCAATTTCAAGCTATGTTGTCAGGTTAGGTCTATGGGCCAAATGGGTTGACCAAAACCCATTAGGTTGGGTGCACTCATCACTTGCCCTTGAGCATTTAGGAAAGCCTCAAGTGATTGTGAAGAGGGTATGACCAAAATACCATGGTAGCCAAAATTTGTTCTATGGCCTAGGGGTAGAATGATCATTTTGCTATTTTTTCACTTTGGACACATGTTGGGTATATGGAGAAACTAGGTTTGGCCAAGTTTCATTAGATTTGGAAATCCATTTGATAGAGTTTGGCTCATGTTGACCCATTTAGGTCAAAATGGGTCAACTTGTCAAGGATCAATATAGATTAGTTAAATCAAACCAAGGGTTAGGTCAAGTTCATATGACCATTTGAAATGTTTTGGTGCCTTTGGTTTGGTTCGATTTGGATTAGATTTGGTTTTGGCTCATATGACTTCATTTAGGTCAAATGGGTCAAGTTTACCTGTTTGACCCATTTGACGTATTTGAGGTAGTTCAAGGGTAGGTTTAGGTTGGGTTAGTCATATGGAGTGGATTATTATCTTTGTTTCCAATCAATTTGGGTTAGGTTCAATTTTGGCTCAACATGACCCCTTTAGGTCATGTTGGGTCTAAGGTCAATTGGGCTAGGTTGAGTCTAGTTGGCCAATTGAGGCTTTGGTCAAGTTCCACAAGTGATTTGGAATGGACTTGACCCATTGGTTTCAATCAATTTGGCTTAGATCAAGTTTTGACACATTTTGGCACTTTAGGTCAAAATGGGTCAACTTGGTCAAGTAGGCCAATTGGGCTAGGTTAGGCTCAAATGTTGGCTTGGTCAAGTTCAAACATAAGTCATGAGTGAACTTAGATCAATGGTTTCAATCAATTTGGCTTATGGTGAAATTTGGCTATGTTAGGTTTCATTTTAGGTTAAGTGTTGACTTGGTCAACCCTTAAGTTTGAATTGGTTTGACCCAATTTGATTGATTAATCATCTCATGATAATTGTTGATCATTATGAGAGGAATATATTAGTTTGGTTCAATCCAATTTGGTTAGGATCAAAAGTTGGCTCATAAGGGTACTTTAGGTCACTTTGGGTCAAGTGAGCCTAAGTGGGTCAATGCTTGGTCAAAGCTTTATTTGAATTGATCTTGTATATGGACTTATGATTGATATAAATCCATTTACAGTGGTTTGAAGTCAAATGGGTTTTCATCCATTTGAAAATTTCATATTCAAAGGAAGAATGTGAAAGGCTTTTGGGTTTGATTTTTAATTTATGTTTTAATTGAATAATTGGAGTTTGGATTTATATATGAGCTCATAATTGTAGGATTGATTGAACCATGAGAGAAAATCAAGGGTTTGGCTTGATTTAGAATTCATTTGACTAAGTTCAAGATTTTGGCTTGAAAGGCTTAGATTTGATTTTGAGTGGATTTGAGTTTGATTTTTTTTTGGAATTGGTTTTGATTGTTTGAATTTATATTTCAATTATATATGTGAATATAAATGAGAATATAAATTGATCATGAGAAAATTTCAAGGATTTGAAGTGGTTTAATCATGATTTGGGTTAAATTCATTAAAGGGAATTTAAATAATTTATTGAAAATTTTTAATTTGAAATTTAATTTTTGAATTGGATTTGATTGATTTATATTTATATTACATTTATATATGAGAATATAAATGTGGATATAAATAAGTTTTGAGAAAATCCCATGAGTTTGAAATGGTTTGATCAAAGTTTAGGTTAAATCCATTAATGGAAAATTAAGGAATTTAAGGGAATTTCGGGGATTTTAAATTTGGAATTTAATTTGATGGTTTGATTTTAATGATTTATATTTATATTTCATTTATATATGAGAATATAAATGAGAATATAAATAAATTTTGGGAAAATCCTAAGGATTTGAATTGATTTGATCAAGGTTTAGATTTAATTTTGGCTAAGTCCTTTAATGGAAAATTAAAGGGACTTAAGAAAATTTTCATGAATTGATTTAGAATTTTGAATTTGATTTGATGGATTTGAATTTATATTTCATTTATATATGAGAATATAAATGGATCATGAGAAAATCTCAAAGATTCAAATAGGTTTGAATCATGATTTTGGTTAAGTCCTTAAGGGAAGGATTAAGGACTTAGGCAAAATTTGGACTTAGAAATTTTTGATGGAATTTGGTCATGAGTTTCAATTATGGAATTGAATCATGGAATTGATTTGAGTTTGAGAAAATCAAATAGAATTTATTTGGAGTTTGACTTGAAAGAAGGAAAGTGAGGAATGGTTTAAGCTAAAAGGTAGGAGATTTTGCTAACACGCCTAAGGCATGACCTATTCCTATGGCTAACTCTTCTAAGTCATCTAGGGCTAGGTGAGAGTGTCCACCTAATCACTAGAAGTATCTTAAGACTAAGGAACTCTTAGAGTCTAAGAGGAATCCTAAGCCTAAAATGGAGATGTTGAGAGCTCATTCTAAAAATGAGGTCAACAGTCTTGGATACATGCAAATAATACGGTTCCATCTTCATTGAGCCAGTGCATCAAATTCAGAAGAGGTGGAATCGAGTATTATGACAAAGGAGACTTCAAACCATTCTTAGTTAGAGAGGTCGAGATTTATGAAGATGTAGCCTACTATCTTTCTCCAAACCAAAAAGTTTATTATCACGAACTTGGTGAAAGTTTAAAATCAAAAGAAAATGAAATAGAAAAAAGAAAAAGAAATAGAAATAGAAAAAGAAATAGAAAGAGAAAAATAAATTGAAAAATAAAAAGAAAAGAAAAAGGGAAAAGAAAAAGAAAGCACAAGTGTGAGAGATTCAAATACCGAGGAAGAGGTCAGGAGATTACATTCCACGCTTTGTTCCTTCATATGAACACATGGGTAGATGACGACCTCCACCAAGTAGAGGAAGAGGTAAATTTGAGGCAATTCTAGAGGTGGACCTCCTCACGGTGACCAACTAGTAGAAGCTATGTTCCAACTCACAAGAGTACCCCTACTATCCACAAAGAGTTAGAGTCCAGTTCAGAGGATGAGTCTCACATGGTTAGCATGCCAACCAACCCCTCTTAGCGGGTCCCTTTGGAGGTGGCATTTGAGCCAGATAGTGGTGAAGACCAGGTCTCCAAGCAAAGTATGAATGTATCCGAATCATTATGTAGAATAGTTAAGTAGTTGGGAACTTTAACTTTTGACCTCACTTTCCTCCCGTAAAAGGTAGTTAAGGAGGCCCCAAATCATCCATAGGCCGAAAATGGTTTTGTTGGGAGCATCATCCTCAAGTCAAGAAATAATGTAAAACTTGAGGATGATATAAAATTTAATACAACTATCTCTTGATTGGTATTCGCCTTGCATTATTAACTTAGCAAATAAGGGATTAATCCCACATATTTGGTACAAACACAAATCAAGCTACTTTGAAAGATTATGGGACAACCAAACTAGACACTCTCAATTAAGATCAAGACTAGGATTCGGCATAGTGGGTCTAGTCAATGACGACAACCATTGCCTAGTCATCACCACTCATTTGGGGTCTGATAGTTCCTCCTCAAATCATACTAACTCTTATGAGGAGGCATGCTTGGAAATTTTAGATGACCTAAATGAGCCTAAAGTCAAAGATGTACCACCAGAGTTTGAAGAAGAAATCAGATCAACCATTGACGAACTCAAGAAAATCAACTTGGGAATGAAAGTAGATCCACGCCTGACGTACATCAGTTCCTTGCTGAATGAAGAAGAAACTAATGACTTAGTTAGGCTATTGGCTGAGTTTAAGGACTGCCTCACATAAATTTATAAAGAAATGCTCAGTTTATCTCATGGCGTGGTAGTCCCCAAGCTACCAATAGATCATAATGCTAACCCTTCCAAGCAAGCTCCTTGAACAATCGTCACTTCTAAAATCAAGAAACTGATCGATGTCAGCTTTATCAGGGAAGAATAATACCCTACCTAGTTAGCCAGTGACATCCATTTAAGAAAAAGAATGGCAAAATTTGCATATATGTCAATTTTAGGGATCTGAACAAGGCATGTCCTAAAGATGAATTTTGACTTCCTATACTAGAATTGATGGTGGACATTGCCTCATCTCATGCATTATTCTCCTTTATGGATGGGTCATCTGGCTACAACTAAATTAAGATGGCCCCCAAGGATGAGAGGAATATTACTTTTTGAACTCTGATCAAAATCCATTGTTATAAGGTCTTGCTTTTCGGCCTTAAAAATGTTGGTGTTACATACCAGCCGGCCATGACTCAAATTTCAATGAACTCATTCATCATCAAGTTGAATGCTATGTTGATGATCTAGTAGTCAAAACCAAAGAAAAGGAAGACCATCTTTTGAGAGAGTTTTTTTAAAGTTAAGATATTTAACCTCAAAATGAATCCCCTGAAGTATGCATTCATAGTAACTTTAGGGAAATTTCTTGGGTTTGTTGTCCAATATTGTGGAATAGAGATCGACCCAGAAAAGATCAAGGTTATCTTAAAAATGTCACACTCTAAAAGTCTAACTCAACTCAGATCATTCTAAGGCCAATTGGAATATCTAAGACACTTTATATCTAACTTATCAGGAAGGTGCCAGCCATTCTCAGCACTTGTCAATAAGGATGCCAAGTTAAAGTGGGATGATAAGTGCCAGAATGCATTTGAAGACATCAAGCACTACCTGATGATGTCACCAGTTATAGTAGCCCCTATCTCGGGCAAGTCATTGATCCTCTACACCGCTACATTAGATGACTCCCTCGGCACTTTTTTTGCCCAAGCCAATGACAAGAGGAAAGAAATTTCTCTCTATTACCTCAATCGTCATCTAATCTCTACTAAGGCAAACTACCCACCTATTGAGAAGCACTGCCTAGCTTTAATCTAAGCATCCCAAAAGCTACAACACTACATGCTTTCTCATAAGGTGAATTTGATCTCTAGAATCAAATCATTATAATATCTCATGACTTGACCAAAGTTATCTAGACGGTTGGCATGATGGTCCATGATTTTATCATAGTTTGATATGATATTCATACCCCTCTATGCTGTGAAAGGATAGGCACTAGTAGATTTCTTAGCAGCACACCCACTTCCTGCTGATTCCCTGCTTAGTGATGACCTCCCCAATGAACAAATCATTAACTTAGGAGATACTATCATTCACTGTTGGAAGATTTATTTCGATGGTGCGGCTTCCTCTCAAAGAGGAGAAGAACCATGATCTATTCTTCCACGGAAGGCAAGGGTAGGAATCGTTCTCCTAACTTCAAACTGTGATGTAATGAGATTCTCATATCATCTGTCCAATCTATGCACCAACAATAAAGCCAAATATGAGGCTCGATTAGGTCTGAGTTAGTCATTACATTATGGGAGCGTCAATGATTCTTAGCTCGTCATCAACCAAATCGTTGGGTGCTATAAAGTTATAAAGTCTATGCTCTAGCATTACGATAAGTACACCATGGAGTTGTTGGCCTAAATCTTAGAGGTCACTTCCTATAAGATTCCTCGAGGAGATAATGTTATAGCAGATGCTTAGAAGATGAGTGCATTTTAATAAGCGTTCAAAATAGACAAGTCTTATCCCTTATTCATGCTAAACTCATCTAGAGACTCTTTTTTGAAGGGGAGATTATCATTGCCAAAAAGGATGATGAGTCAGATTAGAGGCAACCATTCATGGATTACCTAAATATGGGTAAACTACCTCAAGTGAAGTCATTAGCCCATCAGTGAAATAGAGAGCTCTCTCCTATGGCACCTTGTATCGATGCCTTTTCGATCATATGTGGTTACATTATTTAGCCAAACAGAATCCTATAAGATCATGAGGGTACATTCGTTTATGTGGAGCTCACTAGTCCCCAAGATGAAAGCCAAGATCAAGATACAGCCGCGATGATTATTGATTGCATGGATGTTGTTAGCCACCAATGCCAAAATGCGGTGTGGTCCAAAGACCACCACCCAATATCCTACTTTGGCCTCATGGCTATTTGAGTGTTAGGTCACTGCCATAGTGGGTCCAATTGATCCTCCATCTTCCAAGGGTCACCTGTTCATTTTAGCTGCCATCGACTACATTTCCAAGTGGGTGGAGGCAATCTCACTTAGAGAGGTCACAACTCAGCATGTACTCTAGTTTTTCAAGAACGATATCTTATATAGGTTCGGGGTGCCTTGATGAATTATATCTGATAATGATATGACATTCAAGAGCACCAAAATCAACAACTTTGTATGGAGACATAGCATAGATTGGAGATACTCCACCATCTACTACCCGAGGGCAAAAGGTCTAGTAGAGTGTTCAAGAAAACTCTCATCCAAATATTGAAGAAGATACTCGACGACAATAAAAGATAGTGGCATGAACAGTTGGTTGAAGCCTTGTGGGCCTACACCACACATACTCCAACTCAATCTACCCCATTTTCCTTAGTGTATGGCCCAAAGCCACCATTAGAAGTCCAACTCCCATCAGGATTGGTGTGGGTAGCAATTACTACAAAGGAATACCAAGTTGGTTAGAAGAGCTCAAGGTTTAGAGGAGAGATGCCTGTGGGAACCTCGAGACAAGGCCAAAAATGATTCAAGCTCACAAGTTGGTCCATCCTAAAGCTTTTAGGAGAGCTTGTAGTTTTAAGGAGACCAATTATTTCCGCTGAAAGATGGGAGGCAAGTTTGAACCCACTTGGGAAGGCCCTTTTGCCATAGAAGGCCTAAGGAGGATCTTATCAACTCATAAACTAAGGGAGAGCTATGCTTCAATCAGCTCTACCTAAAAAATATTACCCATAGAATCTTATTTTAAAATAATTATTAATAAAACTTCTCCTCATATCAAATTTCATCTCCTATGTGTTAGATACATCCTTTTCTTGTGAATCTACCACGATGTGTTTAGGGTAGGTGTAAGAGAACCCGAGTGACATCCTATCCCTTCATTACACAAACACAAATCATAAACAATCCTCTAGTGCTACTAGGTTAGGTGTAAGAGAACTCAAGATGCATCCTATCTCAACTAGTATAATTACATTAGGTGTAAGAGAACCCAAGCGACATCCTTTCTTTGTAGAGTAATGTTCCTATGTGCTTAGGATAGGTGTAAGGTAACCCAAGTTGCATCCTATTCCTTCTTTCATAGCACAAACAAATACATATCTTTTATCTCGAGCTACTTTGATGTGGGAGCAAGCACTCACTCATTAGCTCCGTGTCGATGTACCTAGTGTGTCACCTCAATGGTCACTTATCTAGTGGATGTGAGTTCCCGTGCTTTCTTCCTAACTTGACTACTATAAACTAAAGAGCATCTTGTTAGTATGGTAGGTCTTACCACGCAGCCGGTAAACTACCCCGTGTTGACTTTGGTTAAGATAATGTAAGCCTACATGCTTTTTTCTTTAAGTAGCCATCATGCACTAACTAGGTTGAGTATATATTTGAGGCTTAGGGTAAGTCCCCCAGAGGCTCTTTTCCTCCTTACTATTTCAAGCTTGGGTTTAGTCCTTGCACAGGACTCCCTATTTATTAGTTTTCTTAGGTCAGATAGCCCCTGTCGAGCCGAAGACAGACTATCCCAGTGATCAGTTCCACTTTAGAGATATATAAGCCTACACTCCTTCTTTCTAGACTGATTGTCGCAAATCAACAAGCACCTTAGGTTGGTTGGTTATCACCATGCTGACGGTGACCCAACCAATGGATACACCACTCTTAACAAGAGTCCCCGTGCTTTCTCCTTGAGTTGGCCACTATATACCTATAGGTTTTCTTTTACAGGGTTTTGGATAATGCCCTGACCTCCCTTGGTAACTCTATTTGGATCGCCCCACAACCCATTTAGACACTACCCTTTCTAGCCCCCCCCGTGGTTGGAGAATTTCGCAGATATGTAGATTGGTCCAAGAAGCAGATAGGACTAGATATGAGCCTTCCTCGTGGTCCTCAAAACCAATCCACACAAACATAAAACCAAACAAAATATATCTTCACGATTAGGAATTAAGCCCAGCCCCTTTCCCAAAGCATCCTATCTTTAGGTCGCAAAAATCCCTATAGAATTGTCTAACTACTTTGAGTTGAGATAAGTCCCTAGGTTGGCACTCTCTCAATTTAGTTGGGTTCAACTTTTGTGCCAGTTTTTTTGTGTCTTTATTTTGAAAGATATAAGTGTATTACACATTCTTTCCGCATGACCGTCGCAAATTGACGGTAGCCTAGGTCGTTTATTGTGCTAACAATTGATCACCCTAGTGGTTCTTTGTTTAAGAAGATGAGAGTCCCTGCGCTTTCTTCTTAACTTGACCATTGTAAACCAAAAGGCACCCTTTTGGTTGATTAGCTCTACCCCACGACCAGTATACTATCACTTTAAATTTATAAATCTAAGATAGGTTTAGGCTGATATTAGCTCCTTCTTAGTGGATCCTTCGCACACCGATAGGGTCCATCCAAAATTGAATTAAGTCTGAATATCCTTGAGTAGTGGCATTCACTCAAATAGTCACCTTAGGTCGAGTTCAATTTATCGTGATATCAATCGATCACCCTAGTGGTTCCTTATGTAGGAGGATGTGAGTCCCCATGCTTTCTTCCGACTTGACCATTACACACCAAAAGTCACTTTAGTTTGGATAGTTCCCATGATGGTAGACTATCCTTTGGATTTTAAGTATAAGATAGTCAGGCTAATATTAGCCCTTCTTAGTGGATCCATCACACCCAAGGTCCATCTCATCAAATCCATCATCCTCTCTAGGAGTCCAAATCAAACCAATCTTATCCCAAGGGCACATCTAGGACATGTGCCCTCAAAATCAAATCATATCCTCTCCTGGAGCACCAAATCATAAATCAATAAATCAAATCAATTTCTCCCCAGTGAGACATCAATCTTTCTGACTTCCCCGATGGAGTCAATCAAACCCAATTCAACTTGCATTCCCTAGTGAGTGCAACCTTAAAAGAAATCTCATCAAACTCCTATCCCTAGTGCATAACTTGAAATCATTTCTCTTGTGGCAGATTCACATGCTTGAACCCTTGGTGGGTCCCGTCTTCCTCTCTTATGCATTTGGCATGAGTGGAGTTGCATTGCACTAAGATTGTGATTCCTTTTACACCTTGGGTTTAGGAGTATATCATTTTTGTTTGTACTTGTGATCCTTCGAACATTGTTGATCATCTCGGTCAACACCATACGGTGACTTGTCACATGACAACTATTGGGTGCCCTTTGTTGACCTCACTTTTAGAGTGAGCTTTCAACTTCCTCATCATAGGTCTAGGATTTTTATAGTCTTAAGGCACTTCTAGTGATTAAGTGAACACTTAACTTAACCCTAGAGACTTAGAAGAGTTAGCCATATAAAAAGGTTGTGCCTTAGGGATCTGGGAAGACTTGCCTACCCTATAGCCTAAACTTGATCCTTGCTTCCTTCTTTCAAAACCAAATCTCAAATTCAAATTCAAATTCGAAAATTAGATCCAACTATCCAATGATTGATATCCATCACCAAATTCAAACTCCAAATCCCTTCCTAAGCCCTTCTGATTTTATCTTATGGACTTAGCCTTAACCAAATCCAAATCAACCCCAACCCAATTTATTTTCTCAATTATCAAATCCAATCTCAAATCAAATTCTAAATCATAAGTCAATTCCAGATTCCAATTGATTGAAATACATGATCAACTCCAAATTCCAAATTTCAAAAATCTCTTCCTAATCCATATGAGCCACCTTCATGTGCTTAGCCAAAATTCCTTAAAATAAACTCAAACTTGGTTGATTTCTTTATAGATCAATTTTTCCTTCATTTTTATTCATAAATATAAATGAAACGCACCCTTCAATGCCCAAAAATAAATCAAACCAAGTCAAAACCCAAATTAGCCCATTTCAACCTACAACCTAAGCTTAATCAAATTTGCTTTCAAATCACTCCAAACTCAAGTGATTTTATCATGACCCATTTATATCTTCGTTCATATTCACAAATATAAATGAAATATAAATTCAAATGACCAAAACCAAACTCAAATTAAACTAAATTCCCAATTTTACCCCTTTTAGCCAAATTTTTGAACTTGGCTAATTGAAACCCAAATCAACTAAAACCTCATCGATTTCTTCATGATTCAATTATTAATACAATCATTGATCCAAATATAAACATAAACTATCAAAAATAAACCAAATCCAAGTCAACCCAAATCAAACCTAAATTGACCTTTATGACTTGAAATTGTCATATGAATCAAAACCCACTTGGCTCCAAACCAATTGCAATTGATTTATATTTCCCTAAGTCCATATGTAAGTTCAATTAAATTTAAATCAAGCTTTGATCAAGTCAATTGACCCATTTAGGCTCACTTGACCCAAAGTGACCCAAAGGACCTTTTTGAGCCAAGTTAATCCAACCCAAATTAGATTGAACTAAGCCCATCTAAACCTCAATCATGATCAACAATCATCATGGAGTGATCAACCACATTGAGTTGGGTCAAACCAAGTCAAACCTAGCCTTTGACCAAGTCAAAACTTAGCCCAAATAAAACCCAAACTAGCCAAAATCCACCATATGCCAAATTGATTGAAATCATCCAAACCCATTCATGGTCAATGATTAAACATGACCAAGTTATCAATTGAGCTAAACCAAGCCTAATTAGCCACTTGACCTAAGTTGACCCTAATTGGCCTAAAAAGCCAAAATAGGTCGAATCATGATTCAAGCCAAAATGGGTCAAATCATGATTCAACCCAAATTGATTGCAACCAATAGCTCAAGTTTATTCCAAATCATTTGTTGAATTTAACCAAAGCCATGATCGAGCCCAATTGGTCAACTTGACCCAACCTAGCCCAAATTGACCTAAAAGCTCACATTGACCAAAATTCAAATTAATTCTACATTAAATCAAACCAAAGCCTACAATCATTTTCAATCAACCAATTGAACTCAACACCTAACCCAACCCAATTTGATCAAATTGGTCAAATTGTCTTGACCAATTTGACCCTTTTGAATTCAAATGAGTCAAATTCAAACCTAAACCAAACCATACCAAATTAATCACACCAAAACATTCCAACTCATGATTTAGATTAAAACCAAGCCTTAGTTTGACCTAATTTGGCCAATTGGTCAACCCAACCCAACCTAATCCAAATGAAGCCAAATCACTTCAAACCAAGCCATGGGACCTTAAGAGCTGGCTAGACCCGACCCAAACTAGACCTAACTCATTCCCAAATCAGCCCAAAGCCTAGTGGACCCACCCAAGGGGATTAACCAAGGTTCGAAGCTCTTTTAACTTGGATTCTTGCTCAAAATGGCAAAGTAAACCCTTATCTCCCCATGACAGCCATCAAACTTTTCAAAGAGAGCCTCCCTAGCATCCCTAGCCCAACCTAGGCCACCCCGCCATACCAAAGGAACAAATTGAAGCACCTCACCTCCATGGTCAACCCACGGGTGCTTGGGGAAAAATGGCAACCCCAACTCCCCAAATCAGCCTTGAGCCTCCCCGCCACTCCTCAACTATGGCCCATATGGAGTTAAAGGTGATAGCTCGGCCAGGGACTGTAAAAAAAGGATGACCAATCCCGTCTGTCCACCACACTCAATTGAGGGGTATACACCCTCAATTCACGAAGAAACATAATAGATAGCTTCGTGAGACTCCCTAGAGTAATTTCAAATCCTCACAAAGCTTTCCCAAGGCCTTCCCAAGCTCCCTCAATCGGCATTTCTCATATGCGTGAAAAGCCGAGATAGGGCATCTCCATTTTGAGCAATACTCCCTCCGCACTTCACCAAATCCAAATTCCTTTTACCCACACCCTCACCGCACCTCATCAAGCTCAATCGAATTATTTTCTAAGCTTCAAAGCCACAGGAAGTGCAACTTTGATCAAGACCGATCCCCATTGAAGAGGAACTTGGTCGACCAAGAAACCCACTTCAAATCAAGACCGGATTTCTTCAACAGGGCTCCGTCTCTACTAAACAAAGCTACCTTCATCATTGGAAGTGCCGGTGATAGCCTCCCGAGAGGTAATTGTTCAAAATTATAGCTATAGGTGATTTTCAGTTGGTCATTTTCAAAGGGAATTATCATCTCATGCATTTTGGACTGTTGGATATGCATCCTCCCTCCTTCTGAAGGTGTGGTATCGTTGTGATCCCAATATGAGCTAGGGTGAGCTCGGATTGAATGAAGAAAGATGAATGGTGTTCATATTTCATCACTCACGAAATGGAGAAGAATCATGCACCATCCATTCTAGGTGATTGGAACGGATGGTTATGATCAAATCACACTAGATCGGCTATAATTCTTAGTCTAAATGGCGGATTTAATCTAATCATCGATCTTGGAGATCCTACGAGAAAAGCGCTCACGATGAGTTAGCATGGATGTGAACTTAAATAACTAATCCTATCACAGCTGCAGCATCAACGTACCATGGCACAAGATTAATGGTTTAATTAGGGTTTATTTAATTGGATTTTAATACTAAAACTTCCTAATATCATAACTAATTGTAGAAAAATTTAAAAAAATACAAAGTTAGGCTCATTTTAAAGATATTTTAGAGTAGAATCTAAGAAAATTATTATTAATTAATTATGAATAGTAATTTAGCTTAATTAGGTTTTATTAAAAACTTAATTAGCTTAATCACTCTTTAATTAATCACCCAATTGACCTCAAACTTTATGTGAGTATTTAGGGAGATGACCTCTACCTCCCCTAATTTTTTGAGATTTTATTGTTGGCTTAATTAGGGAAATCACTTGATTAAGTCTTAATCAAATTTTTAATTTAAATAATGGTGATTAGTAAGTGAATAGTGCTTTAATTAATTATTTTAATTAATTTCATTGAAAGTAAAGCTTAGGGAATGTGATTGAGATATTTCCTTAATTCACTTCCTAAGTTCTCTTCACTTTTGGAATTAATCTAATTAAGGATTAATGAGGTAATTAGTACCTTAATTAATTAAATAAGCTTAAATATAAAGATCAGAGCCTAAGTTATTAAGTGTAGAGCTTAGGGATTGAGATCAAGACCTCTTTCTTGATCTCTTTCCCTTAGTCCATTTCATTTCCTTAATTGGAGATGTTTACACTTAATCAAAAATGGGTTAATGAACCGAATTACTTAATTAAAACTTCCTTCACATCTAAATGACCCTAATTAACTTTTGGGTAGCACTTTGGGTGTTCAATAACCAAAAGTGAGAGAAAAGGAAATTATGATTAGCTCACATGTGTGAGAAATTCATAAAAGTAATTAAGTGAGTTCCATTTAGCCTAATTAACTATTAATCATAAACCAATTGCATTAGGCCCCTTCATTTCTTAGGAGCACTACAAATTTATGTTTGATGTGGTTGCATATCATGTTGGCTTATTATTAACTAGTTAGTTAACTTAAGGTGATATAGGTAAGGGATAATTAATTCATTTAATTCATACCTTAACCTAATCTAAATATAAAATTAACTTAATTTTTCTTCATTAAACCAAATCAATTCACATATGGGGAATTGGGCTAGGATTAGAAAATCTCTCTCATATTTCTAAATCAAATCAAACTCAAAGTTTAAAATGTCTTTAAATAATTTTGGTTTATTTTAAATAGTTATATCTAATATAATTATCCTTAGAATTTAATTAGGGTAAATTAAATCATGTGTTTTCCTTCCTTTATTTTTTTCTAATCATGCTAAATATTGCTTGCCATATGAAATCATGCATTCATTTCTTTTAAAATTAATTAAATGAAACATTTCCTTTTATGTCAAATTGCATGTGTTGACTTAAATTAAATATGAGTTGCTATTATCACTATTAAACCAAAAACTACTTTCAAAACCTATAAACCAATTATTATAAATGAAGTAATGCTATTTATAAAAACTTATAAGCTTGCATGTGATGATAGTATAATATGTGCGTTATGAACTCCTCTTCCCTTATCTTAACATGGGTTCACATAGGATTTGCAAGTGTATAGTTCTTTGAAAAGAACACAACACTTCCCAAATCTATATATGCATCTCTATGTTAAGACTTGGTTTAAATATTAATGTTAATTATACAACCAAATCAAATATAATTTCTTGCATGATTCCTTATCCATTTGGTTCTTTTTTTTATACATTCATATGTATTTGAGAAAAGTCATTAGTCGACATCCTGGGTCGTGGTTTTAAGTAGCCCTAAGTAGGTCTTGTACCTACCACTGTAGAAAATAATGGTGATGTACTCACTTAAAACTCTTATACATATGCATGTGTGATATGACCAATGAATAAAGAATCAAAAATCAAACAAATAAAACACAACCTTTTGCATGGATTTTCTTATCCTTATAATCATTCATACATTTACATGTATCTAAGAAAAGTGGTATATTAGTCTAGACATCCAGTTGTTAAGTATTAAGTAGGTCGCCTCGTGTAGAAAATAATGGCGTACTCACTTATAACATTGTGAATGTGTGGTTAGCTAATGGATGACAAATCCATCTTTTACATAATAAAAAATGCATTCATAATTTAATCAACAAATGAAACATCCAAATTCAAAAATACATTTCTTTGCATTCATCATCAAAGTATGCTAAGATTTACATTGCATGTATAGCTATGCTTAAGATTATTCATATGCATGATATACATGATGGAAAGAAATAGATGAGTGTATGTTATGTGATAGTAATCCATCCTAATTAATCTTAAGATATCTTTCTTATTGAATAGGGCTACTTAGAATGAATCCAAACTTAGGGTTAATTAAAACACATAATAAATCATTCATTAATGACATTAATTAATTTACCCTAGAGATTACTTAAGGTAGGGATAAAAGAGAAACCTTCCCTCTCTTTCTTCTCTTTATAATACTTAGTTACTAAGTGTAGGTTATATGAAATAAAGGAAAATATTAAGTAAAAATCCCCAAAGTAACTAAACCACTTAAAGAATAATCAACCCTTCATAAATTAAATCCCTCACACCTAGCAAATCATAACTCTAAAGCCTAGTTAAGACATACCACACAAGCTTTGATACATGCACATTAGGCTAAGTCACCGTTTCTAGCTTTATATTAGGGTGGTGCATGGTTTGTTGAATGTTTAGTTTTATAATATATTATTTTAGACTGGATGTTCGGGTGTATATACATAGCCTGAATGTTAGATTACAATCATGTTTATCATGGGGGCTCTACTGTTGTAATAAAAATATAAATACTTTTAGTTTGCTTAGCCCTTAAGAATAAAGTTAGGATAGGTGGACTTGGTTATCCATGTGTGGGGTGCTAAGTCCAAATTATTCCTATAATTGCTTGGATTGGATGGTGTGTTTAGCTAACATTTATTTCACAAGTGTAACTAGATTTACTTTCCTTCCTTTTAATGTAATTTTTGCATTAGGATTAGGATAAGTGTTATGGGGATTGAAGATGAGCATTAGTTAGAAGACCATGTCTTGTATACCATGCAATGCCTTTGGAGCAAACTACATCTTACTCAAGCCAAAAGAATGAAAGAAATGGAGTGAATCAAAAATAAAGAAGTGAAATGTAAAGAGCAAAGAATGAAGGATGAAGAACGAAGACCCCCATAACACTTATCATTTCATAATTGTAATTATTCTTTCATTATATTGAGGTGTACAAGGGTAGAGCTCGGCTACCCACATTTCTTTTCATGTTACAGTATTCAATGACCACCTTTTATTCTTTTTTGATAGCTTTATAAAATTATTTGATATTTTATTTAGCATGTGCATTAGAAATAGCATGCCTTTTCATAGTTTCTTTATGATTGGTAATTACTGTGTGGCTTGGATTTGATTAGGCTTCTAGGATAAAAATAAATTTTCTATCCCATTAACAACTCATAACTAAAATCTTAAAATAATTCATAACCTCACAAAAGAGAAAATTAAATCAAGATAATAAAATTTTTAGTAACCCTTAGTTGGATGATTGAATGTATAATATCATGCATATCATATTCTTCCACTCTTGCTAAGAGAGGGCTTCCATCTGTGCCGGAGAATAAATACTTATTCTTTAAGAGCCTTTGATGGAAAAATACCTCTTTCTCTCTTGATTTAGCCCACAACCAATTTCTCATGCATTTAAGCATACAAAATACTATAGCCTATGTTAAAATAAAAATCCAAAAATCAAATAAAATTTGACAAAATTTACATTAGATTAAATCATCACTCATGCCCTTCATGATCTAGTCTCTTAGGGAGTGAGTTTAAGGACTTCGTTTCTCTTCTAAGTAAATAATAGCCAACCATCTCTCAAAGCATAAGACCTACCTACATGGATTTAAAGCGTAGGAGGAGTTACCTTGTTGCCACTCTAGATGATAATAAGCCTAGCAGTCGGGTAGTTTAGTCCTAGATCTATGATGAAGAAGTTGAGAACTCACTCCTAAAAGTGAGGTCAACTAAAGGACCCCCAATAAGTGTGGTGTAACTGACAAGGCACACCACACATATTGGTGTTGACTGAGATGATCAACAATGTCCAAAAGAGCACAAGCACTAATGAAAATGATATATCCCTTAACCCGAGGTATAGATAGAGTCACGATCTTAGTGCAATGCAGCTTAACTTATGCCAAGGGCATAAGAGGGAAGGAAGGATCCTTTGAGGGATCAAGTATATGAACCTTCCACTAAGGAAGTAGGCTCGAGTTATCCACTAGGGATAAAGGTTTGAGTTTTACTGCAAATATGATTTGGGAAGAAAAGATCTTCTAGGGATGAATGTATGAACCTTCCACTAGGGAAGCAAGTTTAGGTTATATGGGTTTGATTGGGTATCCTCTAGGGATAAGATTTGGTTAGGTTTGCCAAATTTAGGTTTTGATTTAGGATCCACTATGGGACTCAATCGATTTGTGCCTTGTTGGGGAGAAATTTGGTTTGATTTTATTGATGGGCATCCACTGGGGATGAGAATTTGATTTGATTTGCTTGATTATGATTTGGGACTCCACTGGGGAGAGGATATGATTTGATTTTGAGGGCACATCTATTGGAGATATAAGCTCAGATCTGTTGGGGATAAGGTGGATTTAATTTATGGATTTCTTTGATTTTCTTGAGAAAGTATCGATAGAGGGATGAGAGTAGATTTGATACAAGGATCCCATGGCGATGGATCTCAGAAGGGATATTTTATCCTTGGCCTATCTCAAGTTTACAAATCTAAAATGGAAAGTCTACCAGCCATCAGGTAGGACTATCCAACCTAAGGATTGCCTTTTAGTGTGCAATGATCAAGTCAGGAAGAAATTTTGTAGACTTTTAACCTCCTAAATAAGGAACCATTGGGGTGATCAGTTGATAGCACAACAAATTGAACCCGCCCTAGGGCGACTATTGAGTAAATGCTGTTGTGGACTCATATCAACTCAAAAATATTCAAGATTAATTTCATTTTAGATGGACCATGTCAGTGTGCGATAGATTCACTAAGAATGAGCTAATAATAGCCTAGTACTATCTTAGATTTACAAATTCAAAGGGATAGTCCACCAGTCGTGGGGTAGAGCTCACCAACCAAAGGGGTGCTTTTTGGTGTGCAATGGCTATGCTAGGAAGAAAGCGTGTAGACTTACATCTTCCAAAGCAGGGAGCAATCACTGGGGTGATCGATTGATAACACAATAAATTGAACCCAACCTAAGGCTACCCGTCGATGTGCAACAGTCGTGTTGGAAAGAATGTGTAATGCACTTACATCTTCCAAAGCAAGGATGATCGTCGGGGTGACCCATTGGTGGCACAATAAGTCGAACCTGACCTAAGGGCGACTAATGAGAGAGGGTCACCCGAGGACATATCTCAACTCGAAGGTAGTCAGGCGATTCCTATAAGGAGTTTTGTGGACACTACCATAAAGATAGGGTGCCTGCTTTGGAAAAGGTACTGTTGGGGGTGTCCTACTAATCCATAAGAAAAAATAAATTTTTTTTATGTATTTGCATGGACCCTATTGGTGTGTGAGGAACCACACTGAGAAAGAGCTTATATCAGCCTAATCCAATCTTAAACTTACTGAACTAAGGAAGAATCTACATATCCGCAAGATAAGTTCTCCAATAATAGGGATGGCTGCTAGGAAAGGAGGACTGTCCAATCCAAGAGTAACTCGGGTAGTGTCTAATTGGGGTTGCTAAGGATGTGATCCAAATAGAGTGCCCATTGGAGAGGTGTTGTTAGGGGCTTTATCCAAGACCTTGTAAAAGAAAGCCTGTAGGTATACGGTGGCCAACTCTAGAGAAAGCTTGTAGACTTACATCTGTCATGAGTGGTATATCATTGGGTGGCCATCGATAGTGATAACCAACCAACCTAAGGTGCCGTCGACAATGATGATCAATCGAGAAGAAGGCTTGTAGACTTACATCTTCATAGAAATGATCATCGATAGTCACACATGGATAGGAGCTATCCACCCAGTGGCTAGACCTGACTTGAAGTAATTAGGAGGAAAAGAGCCAATAGGGGACTTATCTTAAGCCTCAAATATACTCGGCCCAATTATTGCATGATGGCTAGCTTAAGAAGAAAGCATGTAGGCTTACATCCTCTTAAACAAAGTCAACATGATTTTACCATTGTAAGTAAGGCCTACACCAAGGCTCACAATTTGTAATGGTTTAAGAAGAAAGCTAAGACTTACATCCTCTAAATAAGGAACCACTTGGGTGACACACTAGAAAAGTAGCATGTCCCACCTGAGTGGAGTGTCATAAGGGGCTTTATCCCACATCAAAATAGCCCAAGATAAAAAAGATATGTATTTATTTTATATGTGATAGTGTGTAGTTTGTGTTGGTGTTATGTTACTAAAGGATAGGACATCGCTTGGGTTCCTACACCTACCCTAAATAGATCATGGTGGATAGAAACAAAGGTATTCTCAACACATATTAGATGGAATTTGAGATGAAAAGAAGTTTTATTGATAATTATTTGAACAAGATTTATGGATATATTTCTTTATATAGAGCCTTGATTGGAAGCATTGGTCACTCCATTTATGAGTTGATAAGATCCTCCTTGGTAGGCCTTCTATGGCAAAATGGGCCTTCCCAAGTGGGTTCAATTTGCCTCCCATCTTTGATGGGCAACAATTGGTCTCCTTAGAACTAAAATAAGCTCTCCTACTTGAAAAGCTCTAGGATGGACCAAATTATTATGAGCTTGAATCATTTTGGCTTTGTACAACTCGAGGTTCTGGCATGCCCGGAGGCATCTCTCCTCCAAACCTTCAAGCTCTTCTAACCGCAACTTAGTGTTCTACTCCGTTGTGATCTTACTATGCATATCTATCCTTAGTGATGGGAGTTAGGCTTATAATGGTAGAATATCCCCATCTACTAAGGAGAATGGGATAGATTGAGTTGAGTGTGTGGTGCTATAAGCCCACAAAGCTTCAACTTCATGCCACTTTTTATGTCGAAGTGTCTTCTTTAATATCGATAAGAGTTTTGTTGAAGGCTCGCTAAGCCATTTTCCCTCAGGTAGTAGATGATAGAATATCTCTAATTTAAGTTGTGTCTCTGGGCAAAGCTACTAATTTTAATGCTCTTGAATGTAGTACCATTATCGAATATAATTCATCGAGGCACCCTGAACCTATATGCAATATGGTTCTAAAAATTGGAGCACATGCTAATGACTCTAAGATTGCCTCCCACTTGGAAAAGTAGTGGTGGCTAGAATGAACGTGACCCTTGGAAGAAGGAGGATCGATCGAACCCACTATGTCGGTACCCCAACACTCAAATGGCCCTGAAGCTAAGGTAGGGTGTAGAATGTTGGGTGGTTGGTGTAAGACCATACTATGTACCTAACATTAGTGGCATCTCCTAGCTACCTCCATGCAGTATATGATCATCGAAGGCCAATAATATCCTAGTTTCTTGATCTTGGCTTTCATCTTCAGACCGGATTGATGCGCTCCACATAAACCTGAGTGTACCTCGATCATGATCTTACGGGTTTCGTGCTTGTCCAAATAACATAACCACATATGGTTGAATGATTGTCAGTATAAGGTTCCATCTAGGAGAGTGTAGGAAATTGCTTTATGCTTCACCTAGTGTGCTAAAGACTTCTCTTGAGGTAGTTTGCCTATATTTATATAATTCATGAATGGTTGCCTCTAATCTGACTTATCGTCCTTTTTTGCAATGGCAACCTCACCTTCAAGAGAGAGTCTCTCGATGAGTTCAGCATCAACAATGAATAAGACTTGTCTTATTGGTATGGACTCATCTTCTGGAAATGCCAACTCTTTGGAAAGCTTGGCTAATGTATCTGCTACTGCATTCTCTCCTCGAGGAATCTTATAAATGGTAACCTCTAGAATTTGGGCCAATAACTCCATGTGTACTTATGGTAGTGATGTAGGCTTTAGAACTTTATAAGACCCATGATTTGGTTGATAACTAAGAATCATGTTGATACTTTGGATGCATAGTGTAATGGCTAACTGGACCGATAATCGAGCCTCATATTCGTTGGTTGGATGATGATATGAGAATCTCATCACATCTTGGTCTAGAGTTAAAAGATCTATTCCTATCCCTACCTTCCTTGGAAGAGTAGATCGTGATTCTTCTCCCCTTTGAAAGGAACCTGCACCATCAAAATACATCTCCCAATGGTGAATGCTATTGTCCTCTAAGTTCATGATTTATTCAACGGGGAGGTCATAATTAAGCCAGGAATTAGCAGGAACTGGATGTGCTGCTAGGAAATTCATTAGTGCTTGCCCTTTTCACCACACGGAGGGATACAAAAGTGATTTCAAACTATACAAAATCATGGATAAATGCACCAACCATCCAGATAGCGTCAGCCGTATCATGAGATATTGTAGTGGGTTGATCCTAGAGATCAAGTTCACCTTATGGGGAAGCATGTAATGCTATAGCTTTTGGGATGCAAAGATTAAAGCTAGGCAATGCTTTCAATAAGTGTATAATTTTCCTTAGTAGGGATTAGATGAAGACTAAGATAATAGAGTGCATTCTCTTTTTCTTCGTCATTGGTTTGGGCCAACAAAGCATCAAGGGAGTCGTCTAATGTATAGAGGAGAGGCCCGGAGATAGGGCGCTAGAACTTGGGGCATCACCAGGTAGTGTTTGATGTCTTCGAAGCAATGTTGACACTTATCATCCCACTTAAACTTGACATCTTTTTTGATAAGTGCTGAAAATGGTTGGCATCTCCCTAATAGGTTGGAAATGAAGCATCTTAGACACGCCAACCGCCATGAAATGATCTAAGTTAGGCTTTTATGGGGTGGCATTTCAATTATCACCTTGATCTTCTCGATCGATTTCTATTCCACGATGTCAACAAACCCATGGAATTTCCCTGTCGCTATAAATGCACACTGGGATTCCTTTGAAAATTACTCAAGTCAAAGAGATGGTCTTCCTTTTTTACTTTTGACTATAAGATCATCGACGTAATATTCAACTTATGATGAATGAGTTCATCGAAGATTCGATGGGTATGGTAGGTACCGGCATTTTTAAGGCAAAAAGGCATGACCTTATAATAATAGATTTTGATCGGGGTTCAAAAAGTAGTGCTTATTTCATTCTCAGGGACCATCTTGGTTTGGTTATAGCTAGATGAGCCATCCATGAAAGAGAATACTATATTAAATGAGGCAATGTTCTCCATTAATTCTGGTATATGAATTGAAAATTCATCTTTAGGACATGCCTTATTTAGATCCCTAAAATTGATGCATATTTGAATTTGGCCATTCATTTTCTTAACTGAATGACACTAGCCAACCGTAGGATATTTTTCTTCCGATGAAGCCAAAGATCATCAATTTCTTAACTTCAAAATGACCGTATTCAATGTCTAATCGCATGCCTAGGAGCTTGCTTGATAGGGTTAGCACTAGGCTATATTGCTAATTTTTTTACTGTTATGTTAGGAGATAAATCGAGCATCTCTTCATAACTCTATACAAAATAGTCTTTAAACTCAGTCAATAGCCTAACTAAGTCATTGGTTTCAGTATCATTCAACAAACAACTGATGTATGTCAGATGTGGATTGTCTTCAGCCCCTAAGTTAATTTCTTTGAGCTGGATGTTGATCGATCTCCTCTTTAAACTCGGTGGTGCATCCTTGACTTCAAGGTCATCTAGATCATCTAAAGTTTCTAAACACACCTCCTCATATGAGTTAGCATGATTTTAAAAGAATCTATCAGATTTCAAATGATTTGGTGATGACTAGGCAATGATTGTCATCATTGACTGGACCCACTACACCGAATCCTAACCCTAGTCTTGATTGAGGATGCTTATTTTGGTTGTCCCATAACCTTTCAATGTAGTGTAACCTATATTTAGACCAAATATGTGGGATTAATCCCTTCTTTACTAAATTAAGAACACAAGGCAAATATTAATCAAAAGGCAATTGTATTAAATCTTATATGAATCATCCTCAAGTTCTACATTCTTTGACTTGAGATGATGCTCCCAAAAGAATCTCTAAGTCTTCCCATCAGGATGACTTAGGGGCTTCTTTAACTGCCAAGCCCTCAATTTTTTGTGAGGAAAGTGGAGTTAGAGCTAAAGTTCTCAACTTATGCCTTACTGTCTAATATGCAGACTTGGATACATTTATGCTTTACTTTGGAGCCCGATCTTTATCATTATCCTACTCAAATGTCACTTGAAAGGGATCTACTACTAAGAAGAGCTGGCTAGTGTGCTAACCACATAAGACTCATCCTCTAAACTAGATTCTAAGTCTATGTGAAAAGTAGGTGTACTTCTGGTGGCTGGGACATACCTTCTATTAGGTGGCCAATAGGGAGGCTTTCCACCTTGGCTACCTCTAAACTATCCTCTGCCTCTACCTAGTGGAGGTCGGGTCATTCTTGCCCCTATGTTCGAATGGAGTAATGAACTATTAGTGAAATCTAATGTTAGGCTCTATATCTTCCCCTGAGTCTATGTCTAGCTCTCTTTTATTTTCTTTTTCTAACTCTTTTTTCTTTTCTTTTTCTAATTATTTTTCTTTTTCTTTCCTTTCTTTTTGTCCCTCATGGGGATCTTGACTAGATTTGGGAGAATGGTCTTGTTGGCTTTGGGGAAGAAAATATGTTGCATCCTCATATATCCCTACCTCATGAACTATGAAGGGTTTGAGATCTCCTTTGATGTTGTATTCAATTTCACCTCTCATGAACTTCATGCACTGATGTAGAAGGATGGAACTATGTTGATTTTATGTATCCACAGTCTCCCAAGAAAAGCATTGAAAGATGCATCCGAGTCTATGATATGAAACTTGGCTTTAGTCTTCCAATCATCTATCTCTAATGGCAACACTATGGCCTAAGCCCTCTCAACTTGTTCATTGAATCCTCTCAACATCATCCTCTCTTTTGGAGTTTGAGATGTTGATCCTCTAGGCAAGGGTTCTTAAACTCATAATGTTGACATATACCTTGTCAACCAAAACTCTTGATAACCAGACCGCCAATGTCCACTATAATGTAAAGAGGGTTGTGCTTGGTCATTCCTAGCAAGTCTTCATCACTAAATGTAACTCCTAAGATGTCCTTTGAGCTATGTGTCTCCTCTTTAGTATCTATCAATTGAGCCATGCATATCTCTAGATCAAGAAGAGCCTTGATTAGAGATTTCCTCATCTCTTTGGAAAAGATAAGGGTGTCATATATACTTAACTTAGCTGGAAACTTTCTAAGATGTGCTAGGATATTATAATCAACTCTAACTTAGTCCTTCACAAGCATATCCATGTGGTGCATCCATGGAGGTTATCTCACTAGAACCAATGATTTATTTTACCTTATCGAGGTGCTACCTAGAGGTAGAACTTGCCACTGCAAAGTTGACTTGACTTCTTGAAATGATGAACTTGTGGAAAGTTCTACCTTCTCATCAAGTATACCTACAGCTTCTCCTATGGGATCCTTGGAGTCAGTTGACTCCAAGTCAATCTCAAGAGGTGAACCTGATTAATTTAGAAAAGTAAAGTCTGATTATGAATCAGAAAAGAGGGGATTGGAATGATTAGAGCTATCATTATTATTTTCTTGACTTGGAGAGTTTTTAAGAGGAACAAAAATCTAGAGTTAGAAGGGGACAAGATGTAAGTAAAAGATTTCTTTATTGATTTCTCTTTGGGTGGAGGTACATGATAGAAATCTAATAAAGTAAGCAGATTAAGGGATTTAATGCCCTTGTCTACTGATACAATGCACCTGTTGGTAGAAGAGGATCTAGTGGAGAAAGAAGTAGTAGTTGGAACTGAGGATGGAGTGCTGGACTTGAACAATGGTTGCACTACTGAACTATCCTGGGCAAGTAAGGTGGGGGGCTGCTACTTCTGCTGGGTTGTCACCTTCTTCAGGTTATCTTTGGAAACTTGCAAACTTTCCTTGATATTGGAGGTTTGAGTTACCTCAGCACAGAGAGAGTTACTTGATTTTAGAAACTACTTTTTTAGAGGTTTGGGATAAGGCAATATCCCAATGTTCTTTGGTCTTAAGAGAATTGCAAGTATCCCCAAGAATTACTCTAATAGAATTGAATGGTTGTTCTAATAAATATTCCTTGGGGATAACTATGATGCTTGACTTGTAGCTATGCTCAAGCCAGTCCTTAAAAGAAAACCAATCCTCTAAGATATGACTAATCATGTGGTGGTAGGAGCAATAGTTAGGATCATTACTCTTGCCCACTTCCTCCGACCTCTTGGGCTCTGGTAACTAAAAGTCAAATTTCTTTAAGAGATTCTTAAAATTTTTCCTAACTACTTCCGTCTTGAATGAATATGGCTTATTTAATCTATCAAAAAGAGTAGGTGGGTAATAGCTACTTAGTGATGGATAAGAGTACCGCTGTTGGGGTATGACCGAGGTGATGGCCAGTGGTATATGATGTGATATGATGGTTGAGGTGGTGGAGGTGACAAAGGAGGCTACTGAGCTTGAGGTCTCTCATACTAGACTCTGGATGGCTGCTTTCTTCTATCCACTGATACAACTGTCCCTGGCTTCTTATCGAACACCTTCTACAGCTTGGGCCAAGATGATTGGTCAAGAAAATAAAACTATTTGGCTTCCTCTTGTAGGTTAGCCATGTTGATTAGTTTCAAATGTCTGATGGTAAAGCCCTTAAGCATGAAGGTGACCCATGAATATTCTTGAGAAGAATCTCAACGGCATGTTGTTCGGATAGCTATGGCTTGTATTTCATACTCAAGTTGCGCCACCTGAGAATATAATCAATGAGGGACTCATTGGGAACTTGTGTCACTACAATGAGATCATCTACAATCACTCTTTGATGAGCTCCAGGAAACCTCTTGATGAAGAGGTGCTCCAAGTCAACAAAAGTCTCTACCAAATCATTGGGCAATTTAACATAATAATTAAATGTAACCCCTACTAAGCTGCTGATAAAGAGTTTGAACAAGAGTGCATCACTACCATCAACGTTGTAATAGCCAAATGAATGTCCAATATACATGGGTTCCCACCCCATCAAAGATCTTGAAGGAAGGGGCACAAAACCCTTGAGGTATTGAACTACATCAAATTCTTGGGTATGGTATACCCTTTGGAATGGATGAGCTCTCCAGCTTGAGCTGCTTCCCTCACCGCTTCTACCATATGCTTGATATCTTTTCATGCATGGAGGTTATGTAACCTTCCTATGCAAGCTACCAGATTATCCTCTCATGGAGTGCACCTAGGGCACTCTAAGGTATGTACCTCTCCTATGAGCTACCATGGGAGAAGGTCAGAAAGGGCCGATGCTAAAACCACTACCATCAACTCCTCTACTCTCTTCTCCATCTTATCAATTTGATCATCTCTCTGCCTGAGCTGGTGGAGGAGGTACTGAGTCGAGTGAGAAGTGTCACCTTCCTCGCGCACAATACCTTCCTGACTAAGCTGATCCCACTGTAAGGATCCTCGTGTATCAACCATGTGGACTCCATCTGTGTCGTCCAACATGTCATCATCATCAAGGTCAAAGTGGACCCTATCCTCCCTTGATCTGAATGGTCACATTCGATAATGTACCTTTTTTTGGCAAAGTAGTCCACTAATATGTCATATATTGATTAGTCTACTATGCCCGGCTAGACTAGTATGAATACCCACTGACTGCTAGCCGTAGGACTATGCTCATCTGTCTGTATGCATGGACACTACCTACTATCAAGACTTCCTCACTGGGAGGATCAACTGTCATGGGGACTATGCCTATGTTCACTCCTATCTTTCCCTCTATCTGTAGTGGTGTTGATGTGATGATGATGCTCTAGGGTTGCCACTCCTTCCTAATCAGAGCTAAGGTAGAGGAGCTCGATCTCATCTCAATAGGTGGAATGGATGGGGCGAGATCCTTGGGTCGTAGCTGGATAACCAGTGGGGATGGTCTCTCCCCAGATGGGGGCTTCTGAATCTTGGTGGGAGTGGTAGATGTTGTGAGCTGAATGGGTGATGGTGGATGGTGAAGGGAGCAGTGTGATGCTAATACCAACTGTCCCTCAATTGCAGATCTCCTCATGTGTCAGACTATGCTAGTAAAAATAATATTGTCTGAATGATCGTGTGATGTGGACGACAGGAAATCCATTAGGTTGAGAATGCCAACTTCGCATAGCTCCATCACTCTCTCTTGCCTACCTAAGCAGTTATTTGAGCCTCCATGGCTTTCTCTCTCTCTATGGATCTGACCCCTAATGCTCCTAGGCATCATGGATCTCAAATCAAACAAGGTACTGGACTCTGAGCGTTTGTAAGCTTTGTCGACCTAGTGTAGAATAGTCTTAAGATCAACGTAGGCCCTCCTAAGCTCCCTAGCCGGTGTCTCATATTATGATGGTGGTGGAGGTAATGCACAATCCTATAGTCTTCCTCCAATGAGGCCAAGAGGGGTGAAACCCACTCACACCTTCGTGGAGAGGTCTCATGAGGAGAACCCTCCTCAGCAACATGGGAAGAAGCATCGAGCTCTCTGGCTGCTCGCTCGTGGTCCCGCTTGACCTTCTTATTTTTGTTACAGCATTGGGGGTGGGTGAGTAAAGTAGAGCGAGAGTTGGAACCTACCTCGAAGATAGGGGAGACTATTTCGGAGGCCAAGATAGCCTTCCTCTTTGGGGTGACCAAAGAGGAGGTAACAGCCCTCACTGGAGCTATGGCAGGGGCAACTAACTAAACCCATGTGGAAGCAGCTGGTACAGACACTAACACTGAACGGGGTGTGGGAACCACTACGGCCTTCCTCATCAATGAGGGAAACTCAAAATTAGATGGAATTTCAAAGAAAATAAGTGGTGTTTTTCCCACCACCACCTCCCTGCTAATAGTTGTGAGGGATGTCCCCTCATAAGTAATCCAGACCCCCTCAAAGCCACGGCAAAAGTAGATCAGATGTGCAACATCAGTCATGGTGAGATTGGCTAGATCCAAGGCCAAATCCACACTAGAGGGGAAGGAGAAAATGAACTTGCTGGGAGCCATGATCATTGCATTGATTGAAGGCTAGAAAGACTGATTGTACTAAAATCACTATATTTGTTTGAAATGTAATTGAGTCAGACTCTTGCTTTCATGTTTATCTTCAATCATTCTAAGATTAGATTTGAATTTGAACCCACACTCAACAAATTTAGGTATGCTAAGTGGATTCATTGAATTTTGGAGAGATTTTTTATATATGAGGAGAGACTTTGCCATATGGTTTGATTTAGAACCCATACTTAACCAATTTAAGTAGGTTGACTAGGGTTCAAATAATTAGAGTGACTTTAGAAATATATATGTGTTGTATGTCTTGTTTCAAAATTTGATTTGAATATATGTTGCATGTTTTAGAAATTTGATTTGGAAAACCCTTAGCAAATTCGATATGCTAGGGGGATCTTTAATTTTATGTTTGAGATTTTTGTAAAAATATCTTTTCTTGTGATGATTGTTTGTTATGTGCGTGATGTATGTTGAATTGAAATGAGGCTCTCACTTAACAAATTTGGTATGTTAAGTTGAGGCCAAATGTGCTTGATATATGTTTGTTATTTTAATTTCAAAATGTGAGCCTTATTTAACAAATTTGGCATGCTAAAATAGGGACCAACTGTGTTTGATATGTGTGTTGATTTGAAAATGAGGCTCTTACTTAACAAATTTGGTATTTTAAGTAGGAGCCAAGTGTATTTGATTTATGTTGGTTTAATTTGAAAATGAGACTCTTACTTAATAAATTTGGTATGTTAAGTAGGAGTCAAGTTTATTTGATTTGTGTTGGTTTGATCTCTTTTGAAAAGAGGAGGGAGACTCTCATTTAACAAATATGGTATGTTAAATAAAGTTCAAATATATGCTTGTGCTTTTGATGTTTTGAAAGTATGCTAAACAGATTTGGCTATGTTAGGATGGAACTTACTTATGTGTTTGTGGATTTGTTTTGATTTTGGGAATTGAATTTTCATTTAACAAATATGGATATGTTAAATGAAATTGAAAAGTGCTTGCTTATTTTGATTTTATTTTGAAAAAGGAGATTTTTCACTTAATGAATTTGGGTTCATTAAGTAAAGTTCATGTTTTAATTTTAATTTGAAAAAGTGGACCCCTACTTAACAACATATGAATGTGTTAAATGGGGGTTCAAATATATTTTGATTTTAATTTTGAAAAGAGAACCTTCTTAATAACTTTGGGTGTATTATGAAGTGCATATGTTTATTTTAATTTTGAAAAGGGAACTCCTACTTAACAACATATGAATGTGTTAAATGGAGTTCAAATGTATTTTGGTTTTAGTTTTCAAAAGAAAACTTTCATTTAAAAGTAGGATCATGTTATGTGGAGTTTATTGTTTTGCTTTATTTGAAGATGTGCTTTTGAAAATTTCATTTTGAAATGAAAGGATTTTCATTATGCATTTTTGTCTTTAAAGGATATCCTCATTTAACAAATTTAAGTGTGTTAAATGAGGTTGATTGTTTTTGTTATTTTGAAAAGTGGATTGAAAATCTTATATTTTGCAAATTTTATATGATATGAAGTGCATAATTTTATTTTAAAAGAGTGCTTTTGGAAAAAGTTTACAATTTTATTAAAAGACTATTTATTTAGTTAGATAATTTCTTAAGTATGAAATGAACTTTGTCTCACCAAGCTAGTGGTAAAGAGGTTCCACTTTTAGCCATCTCCTTTTATTGATTTATTCTTAACCTATTGGGGAACCCAATAGGGGTTTCAAGACCTACATGGAGTGAGGTCTTAAAACCTAAAGGATGTTGGCTAGCTTTGCTTAAGGATGAATAAGCTAAGTGCCAATGGAAAGAAAGATAGTATTTATGTAAAACATAAGTCCACTATCGATGCTTGGAGACAATGGTGTCTACTAGAGATGGAGAGGAAAACCCCAATGGAGTCGCCAAAAAAATTTTGTGGTGTTTATTTTTTGTGTAGGGGGACACCATAGGTCTAGGGTGTACTTATTGAGGTGATTGGGTACAACATTAAGGAATTATGCACTATCTCGAAAGATAGACATCACCACCCTATAACAGACCTAATCACCTAATAAGGACTCTAATGCATGATGGGTCTTCAATATACAGAGATTTTTCCCTCTTTACATGGATGAATAAAGTAGGGTTTATTTAAATCGGTTCTAAAGTTTCCTATGGGGAAAGCCCCATAGTTAATTACACCCTAAGGAAAGTGAATTTCTTAGAAATATTCTCGATTAAAGTAGGCAATTATTATCTCCAAAGATTTCAAAGATAGGACTATCAATAAATTGATTATACTTGGAAAATTAATCAGGATATATCAAAAAGGAGGGACTTATTATTGAAGCCAAAGGATATGAGTAGGGAATGCTCATGATACTAGGAAACCTAGTGAGCATTCCAACATATCCTATGGTTGGGCTTTATATGTTTGAAATTGAGGAGAATTATGTATTTGAGTTGAAATTTTATTAGAAGGCTAAGACTTGTAATCCAACAATACAATATTATAAAAATTTTTAAGAGGTGAGGATTTATGCTTATAGCCCGAAGGAAATAAAAATGTCATATCCTAAATCTAGGGAGCTTTAGCGAGGGCCAAAGCACATCTTAAATCTAAGCAAAAATGGGTATATGGTTTACCTCCATAAGAGAGAGTAAGCAACCTGACTGCTAGACTTATAACTGCCTGGAGTGGCAGCCAACTAACTCCTCCTACATTTTAAAACCATGTGGTCAAGTCATATGATTTCGCAAGATGGTTGAGTTATTATTATTTAGGAAGAAACTAAAGTCCTTAAACCCACTCCCAAAGAGACTAGAGCATGAGTGTTATGAATAATGACTTAGTCTAATGCAAATCTTATCAATCTTTATTTGATTTTTTTTACTCTTCATTTTGACAAAGGCCATAGGATTTTTATATGTCTAAATGCATATTGAAATGAAATTATTGGCTAAATTAGAAAGAAAGAGGTGTTTTCCATCATAGAGGAGACCCTCAAAGGTCAAGTCTTCCTCTATCGTGCAAAGATGGAAATCCTCTCTTAGAAAGAGTGAAATAATATGGATGCATGATAAGCATGCAACATTCAAAGTTTGTTAAATCTTTTAATTATCTTGATTGAATGCCTAAGCTTTATGTGAGGTTATGAGTTATTTAGAAAATTTAGTTATGAGTTGTAGTTGGAGTAGAAAGTTTATTTTTCCCTAAGAGTCTAATCGGATCCAGGCCACACAATAAATTACCATTGATAAAGAAACTAGAAAAATGCATGTCATTTTATTGCACATAAACAAGACATCAAATATTTTAAAACTAACATAAAAAAAGAATAAAGTGGTATGTTGGGTACCACCATACCAAAAAAAGAGAAATGGGTAGTGAGCTCTACCTTATACAACCTAGTACATGAAATAATTACAAATTAACAAATGAATAAATGCAATGGGGTCTTCATTCTTCATATCTCCTTCATTTCATTTTGTTTGTTCTTTTTTGATTTAGTAGGCTCAGGTATAACATGGCACCCCAAGATCAAACCTTCTAGCCAATATTCATCCTTAACCCTCATAGCACTAATCCTAATTCCTAAGGAAATATTACATCAAAAATAGGAAAGGTAAATCTAACTACAACTGTAAAATAAGTGTTAGCTAAACATACCACACAACCCAAGCAGTTATATAGATAATTTGGACTTAGCACCTTGCACATGGGTAACCAAGCCCACCTAGCTTAATTTGGATTATGCTTAGGGTTTAAGAAACCTACAAAAGAGAGCATTTATATTTATTTTCAAGCACCCCTTAAGCATTATCCCCTTCATAAAATATGATTAGGCTAATTATGGCCTAACAGCTAGTCTACGAAGCATACAACCTAACATCTAATCTAAAATAATACATCATAAAATAAGACATTCATCACACCATGCACTGCCCTAACATCAAGCTAGAAGTGGTGACTTAATTCCAAAGTGAGTGTATTAAGGCTTGTGTGGTATGCCTTAACTGACCTTTATTATAATTTTCTAAGTATGCAAGGGTATTTAATCATAAGAAGTTGATTTCACTTTGAATGATTTAGTTAATTTGGGAATTGCTACTTAATATTTTCTTTTGTTTTACTTGACTCACACTTAACAACTAAGTGTTATAAAGAGAAGAAAAGAGATTACTCTTTTATCCCTACCTTAAGTCACGCATATTAATTAAATGAATTTTCTTTAGAAATGGCATCTTAATGAATTTTATATATTTTAATTAATCCTTGATTTGAGTTCACTTTAAATAATCTTATTCAATAAGAAAGGCATCTTAAGATTAATTAGAATTAACTACTATCACATAACACATGTTTATTCATTTCTTTCCAACATATGTAGCATGCATATGACTAAGTCCTAAATTTATATATACATGCAAAAGGTGTTGGCACACTTGAATGATTAATATGAACATGTACATTTAAAGTTTATATTTTCCTTTTAATTGAATTATTTTTATTATATTAATTTAAAGCTCTATCTAGATTCTTGTGCAAAATATATAGGAATGAAGTTTAAACAGGTACGCTTCATTATTAACTAGGGAAGTGAGATAATCAAATGACCTTCTTGGGGCTAGCTAAAACTTCGTATTCTTGAGATGTCCATACTAAAAGAAAAATATCCTACCTGATTAGCCAGTGTCGTGCCAGTTAAGAAAAAGAATGGCCAAATTCACATATGCATCAATTTTAATTTAAGGCATGTCCTAAGGATGAATTTTCACTTCCTATACCAGAATTAATGGTGGACATCACCTCATCTCATGCAGTAATCTCTTTTATGGATGGGTTATCTAGCTACAATCAAATTAAAGTGGCCCCCGAGAATAAAAGAAATACTACTTTTCGAACCCCGATCAAAATTTATTTTTATAAGGTCATGCCTTTAGGCCTTAAAAATGCCTATGCTACATACCAGCGGACCATGACTCAGATCTTCAATGAACTCAATCATTATCAAGTTGAATGCTATATTGATGATCTAGTAGTCAAAAAGCAAAGAAAAGAAAGATCATCTCTTCAACTTGAGAGTAGTTTTCAAACAATTAAGGTAATTCAACCTCAAAATGAATCCCCTAAAGTGTGCATTCGGAGTAACTTCAGAAAAGTTCCTTAGGTTTATTGTCTGACACTAGGGAATAGAGATAGACCCAGAAAAGATCAAAGCAATCTTATAAAGGACACCCCCTAAAAGTTTAACTCAACTCAGATCTTTTCAAGGGTGCTTAGCATATCTAAGATGCTTTATCTCCAATCTGTTGGGTAGATGCAAGCCATTTTCAGCACTTGTCAAAAAGGATGCTAAGTTCAAGTGGGATGATAAGTACCAGCATTTTTTTGAATACATCAAACAGTATTTGGTGAAGCCACCAGTTCTAGCATCCCCTATCCCGGGCAAGCCACTTATCCTCTACACCGCTACATTGGATGGCTTCCTTGGCATTTTGTTGGCCCAAACCAATGACGAAGGGAATGAGAATGCTCTCTACTACCTCAGTCATCATTTGATCCCTATTGAAGCAAACTACCCACCTATTGAGAAACATTGCCTTGGTTTAATCTTTGCATCCCAAAAGCTACACCATTGCATGCTCTCTCATAAGGTAAACCTAATTTCAAGAATCAATCCACTGCAGTATTTCATGGCATGGCCAATGCTATCCAGATGGTTGGCACATTGGTCCATGATTTTCTCATAATTTTACATTACATTTGTACCCCTCCGTGCTATGAAAGGATAGGCACTAGCAGATTTCCTAGCAACACACCCACTTCCTACTAATTCTCTGCTTTGTGATGACCTCCCCAATGAACAAATCATAAACTTAGGGGGCACTAGCATCCACCATTGAGAGATGTAGTTTGATGGTGTGGCTTCCTTCGAAAAAGGAGAAGAATCATGATCTACTCTTCCAAGAAAGGAAGGGGTAGGAATAGTTCTTCTAACTCCAAACTATGATGTGATAAGATTCTTGTACTATCTCTCTAATCCATGTACCAACAATGAAGCTAAATATGAGGCTCTCATTTCCAGTCTGGAGTTAGCTATTGCAGTGTGTGTCAAAAGCATCAACATCTATGGGGATTCTTAGCTGGTCATCAACCAGATTGTTGGGTCCTATAAGGTTCTAAAACCTAAGCTTCATCACTACCACGAGTACACCATGAAGTTGTTGGCCCAAATTCCTAAGGTCACCATCCACAAGGTCCCTCGAGGAGAGATCGCAATAGCAGATACTTTGCCTAAACTCACCAAGGAATTAGCACGTCTGGAAGATGAGTCTATTCCAATAAGAGTCCAAAATAGACAAGTTCTATTTCTTTTTGACCTTGAACTCGTCGAGAGACTTTCTCTTGAATGGGAGGTTACCGCTGCTAATAATGATGAGGAGCTGGATTGGAGGCAACCATTCATAGATTACTTGAACACATGCAAACTACCTCAAGAGAAATCATAAGCCCATCAGATGAAACAGAGAGCTCTCTCCTATGCTCTCATGGATGACACCTTGTACCGATGATCTTTTGATCAAATATGGTTATGCTATTTAAACAAACATGAAACCCATAAGATCATGATCGAGGTACATTTAGGTCTATGTGGAGCGCACTAATCTGGTCTGAAGATGAAAGCAAAGATTAAGAGACTAGGATACTACTGGCCTTCGATGATCATAGACTCCATGAATGTAGCTAGGAGATGCCATCAATGTCAGGTTCATGGTGTGATCCTACTTCAGCCACCCAACATTCTACATCCTACATTAGCCTCATGGCCATTTGAATGTTATGGTACTAATATAGTGGGTCCTATCGATCCTCCTTCTTCCAAGGGTCATTGGTTCATCTTAGCTACCACCATACTTTTCCAAGTGGGGGGAGCAATCCCACTCGAGAGGTGACTCGACATGTGCTCCAATTTTTAGAACCATATCATTATATAGGTTTTGGGGTGCCTCAGAATTATATCGATAATGATGCGCATTCAAGAGCACCAACATCAATAGCTTTGCTAAATGACATAGTATAGATTGGATATATTCCACCATCTACTATCCCAGGGAAACTATCCTAGCAGAGCATTCAGCAAAACTCTCATCCAGATACTAAAGAAGACACTCGATGACAACAAGCGATAGTGGCATGAGCAGCTAGTTGAAGCTTTGTGAGCATACCACACCACATAAAGAACTCCAACTCAATTTACCCTGTTCTCCTTAGTGTATGGGTCCGAAGTTGTTCTGCCCTTAGAAGTGTAACTCCCATCACTAAGGATAGCAATGGGTAGTAAAATCACTAGCGAGAATGTTGCGGTTAGAAAAGCTGGTTTGGAGGAGAGACGCCTATGGGCATGCCAGAACCTCGAGTTATACAAGGCCAAGATGATTCAAGCTCACAACAAGATGGTCCACCTTAGATCTTTTCAAGTAGGAGAGCTTGTTTTAGTTCTAAAGAGACCAATTATTGCCCATCGAAAGATGGGAGCCAAGTTTGAACCCACTTGGGAAGGCCCTTTTGTCATAGAGAAGACCTACCAAGAAAAATCTTATCAACTTATTGATTTTAAAAGGGAACACTCAATGCTTCCAATTAATGGGCTTTATTTGAAGAAATACTACCCATGAAATTATGTTTGAAAATAATTATCATCAAAATTTTCTCTTCATTCAAAGAATTATTTGCTTGTTTGTGAATTTTCCATAAAATATTTAGGGTAGATGTAAGAGAACCCAAGAGGCATCATATCCCTCTTTCATAATATGAAGACAAATTAAACATGATTCCCCAATGTTACTAGAATAGGTGTGAGAGAACCCAAGGGGCATCCTATTTTGACTAGCACAACTGGGATAGGTGTAAGAGAACCCAAGCGACATTATGTCCTCTTCAAACACATACACAAACATAAACATAAACACATATCTTTTGTCTTGGGCTATTTTGATGTGAGAGCAAGCCCCTAGTGGCACACACTCATTAGCTGCTCTAAGTCAGGCTAACATACTACCTTGCTAGTGTATCACCCCAGTGGTCATTTGTCTGGTAGATGTGAGTCCCTGCACTTTCTTCCTGACTTGACCATTGCAAACCAACGAGGGTCTTGTTAGTTTGGCAGGCCTCACTACGTATCCAGTAAGCTATCTCATGTTGACTTTGTTTAAGAGGATGTAATTCTACACGCTTTCTTCTTGAACTAGCCATCATGCACTAACTAGGTTGAGTATATTAGAGGTTTAGGATAAGTCCCCTAGTCATTTTCTCTTGACTACTCTTGAGTTGATATAAGTCCCCCAGTGGCATTCACTCAGTAGTCTCCTTAAGTCGATAACTCGAGGCGAAGATAGACTATCCAATCGTTTCTTTGTAGGAGGAGGATGTCCCCAATGCTTTCTTCTAGGATTATTGCAAAGCTGCACTTTAGGTTGGTTGATGTTCGCTATGCTGACAGCGACTCACCCGGTGGATACACCACTCTTGGCAGATGTGAGTCCCCATGCTTTCTCCTTGAGTTGGCCATTAAATACCTATAAACACTATCTTCTCCAAGGTTTTGAATAAATCCCTTAGTGGCCCCTCTCTGCGGGCACTCTACTTGGATCAAATCCTTAGCAACTCCATTTAGACACTACTCGGGTTACTCTTGGATTGGACAACCCCCTTTCCTTGTAGCCACCCCTATGGTTAGAGAATTTGTTCAGCTGATGCACAAATTATCCAATAGACTAATAAATCTGAGATAGGTATAGGCTGATATAAGGTCCTTCTTAGTATAATCCCTCACAAACTAACAAGTTGCAAGATAAACAAACAAAATAAACAAACAAGTCTATTCGCTTTTGGATTAGAAATTCAAGCCCTCAACAGCCCCTTTTCCCAAGCAAGCATCCTATCTTTAGGTGTTAATCAAAACTCCTTATAGAATTGCTATACTTGAGTTGAGATAAGTCTGGTCACTCTCTCTATAGTAGCCCTGTCGCTCAATCTATTTTTGCCCGTCATTCCTTTGGAAGATATAAGTCTACTACATTCTTTCTAACATGACTATCAAAGCGACCCTTGGTTGACATGTTACCTTACTAATGCGTCTCCCCAGTGGTCTTTTATTCAGGAAAGATATGAGTCCCCATGCTTTCTTCCCTAAATTGGTCACTACGGATCGAAAGGCACCCCTTTGGTTGGTTAGTTCTCCCCTCGGCCAGGAAACTACTCTCTTTGGATCGGTAAATCTGAAGTAGGTCAAGGCTAACATGGCCCCTACTCATAGCCCATCGCAAACTAATGGGATCCATTAAATATAATTAAAAATAAAATTAATTTTGATTATCTTTGAGCTAATTTAAGTCCCCCAGCGACATTCACTTAGCTTCTAAGGTTGGGTTTCATTGCCTGTAGCCGATCACCCCTGTGACTGATCCCAACTTTGAAGGATGTAAGTCTACTACGCTTTCTTCCTAGTACAGTCGCTACACACCTGAGGCAACCCCTTCGGTTGGATAGCCTTACCATGTGGTTGGTAAACTACTCCCTTTGGATTAATAAATCTGAAGTAGGTCAAGGACATGGCATGGTCCTCCATCACTGGCACAAGATCCATCAAATATGATTAAAAATGAAATTAATTTTGACTCTCTTTAAGGCGATTTAAGTTCCCTGGTATTCACTCGGGACCTAAGGTTGGGTTCAATCACGTACACCAATCACCCCACGATCCCTACTTTGGAGGATGTAAGTCTACTATGCTTTCTTCCTAGTATAGCCGATGCACACCGGAGGCAACCACTTCAGTTGGATAGCCTTACCACGTGGTTGGTAAATTACTCTTTTTGGATCGATAAATCTAAAGTACATCAAGGCTGACATGGCCCCTACTCAATGCAATCCATCATAAATCGGATCCATCATATATAATTAAAAATGAAATTAATTTTGACTATCTTTAAGCTGATTTAAGTCCACCAACAACATTCACTTAGTAGTCAGCCTAAGGTTGGGTTCAATCTGTTGCCTCGCCAATAGATCACCCTAGCAATTAATCCCTACTTTGGACGATGTAAGTCTACTATGCTTTCTTCCTAGTATAGTCGCTGCACACTTGAGGCAACCCCTTTGGTTGAATAGCCTTACCATGCGGTTGGTAGACACTAATTGGTAAATCAGTAGGCCAACATGGCTACCAGTGCGGTCCATCGCAAACCGACAAGGTCCATCTCAAATTCAAAATTTAAAATCTAAAGCAAAATCAACCATCCTCCCCAATGGAGTTAAATTAAATAATCAAATCAATCAGCTTCTCCTCAGTGGGATGCAAATCTTTCTGATCTTCCTAATAGAGTCAATTCAATCCAACCTGAACCCGTTCTCCTAGTGGAAGGTTCACATCTTTTATCCCTGGTGGATTCCAAATTTTAATCCCCCAATGGATTTCACAACTTCTCATCTCTTAGTGGATGACTTGAACCTGCTTCCTTAGTGGAAAGTCCATATACTCAATCCCTAGAGGATTCCTTCTTCACTCTCTTATGTCTTCGACATAAGTAGAGTTGCATTGCACTAAGATCTTGATTCCTTCTACGCCTAGAGTTTAGGAGTAGATCATTTCTATTAATTCTTCTGATCATTTGAATGTTGTTGATCATTTTGTTCAACACCAATATGTGTTGTATGCCTTATCAGTCACACCACACCTATAGGGCGCCCTTTGTTGACCTCACTTTTGGAGAGAGCTTTCAACTTCTCCATCCTAAATATATGGACTCCTCTAAACACTATGAGTTCCTTAGTCTTAAGACACTTCGAGTGATTAGGTGAACACTTAACCTAACCCTAGAGACTTAGAAGAGTTATCCATAGGAATAGGTTATGCCTTAAGGGTTTTAGGAAGACTTTACCCAAACCCAACCCTCTTGCTTCCCTTCTCAAATCAATTCCAAATTAAATCTTAAATCAATTCCAACTCAATAGATTTTCTCAAATCATGAACCAATTCCAAATCAAATCATAAATCAATTCCAAAATCTAAATCAGATGACTGAAACCCATGATTGAATTCAAATCCCAAAATCTTTCCTAAGCCCTTTTGATTTCATCTTATGGACTTAGCTCAAATCAAATCCAAATTAAATCCAACTTAAACTCTTTCAAGTAAAATCCTTGAACTTAACCAAATCAATCCAAACCTTTGGATTGTCTCTTAAAACAATCATTCCTTCAATCACATGCCCAAATATAAACATAAACTACAATCACAAAAATAAAATCAAGCTAACCCAATCAAACCCATGTTCACCATTTTGACTTGAAATTGTCAAATGAATCAAAACTCATTTGACTCCAAATCACTTACAATTGGATTTATATTTCATCATAAGTCCATATGTGAGTTCAACCAAACTTGAATCAAGCCTTGATCAAGCCAATTGACTCACTTAGGCTCACTTGACCCAAAAGTGACCTAAAGCACCATTTTGAGCCAAATTCTAATCCAACCCAAATTGGATTGAACTAAGCCCATCTAAGCCTCACATTGTGAGCAACACTCATCCCAAGATGATAAATCACTCAAATTGGGTCAAACCAAGTCAAACCTAGCCTTTGACCAAGTCAACATTTAGCCCAAATGAAACCCAAATTAGCTAAAATTCATCATATGCTAAATGATTGAAACCATTGATATCTCAATTCATAATCAATGATTGAACCGAAAGCCATCAATTGAGCCAAACCAAGCCTAATTGACCACTTGACCTAAGTTGACCCAAGTTGACCTAAAAGGTCAAAATGGGTCAAATCTTGATCTAAGCCAAATTAATTACAACCAATGGGTCAAATTCATTCTAAATTGCTTATTGAATTTGACCAAAGCTTCAATTGGCCAACAAGACCCAACCTAGCCCAATTGACCATGAACCAAACTTGACCTAAAAGGTCAAATCAACTTGAAATCAAACCAAACCAAAATTGATTGAAACCAAAGCTTGCAATATTTCAAATGATCAACCAAGCCTAAACCAACCCATGACCTAACAATTGGGTCAAATTGATTGATGACCCATTTGACCTAAATGAACCAAAACCAAATATAAACCAAATTGAACCAAACCAATGATACCCATAGGCTCCAAATGATCATTTGAACTTGACCTAACTTGTGGTTTGACCCAATTTGACTAATTGGTCAACATAATCCAATTTAACTCAACTTGACCTGGGTCAAATTGAACCAATTCAAATCAAATGAACTCCAAATCATTTGAAATTTGGCCCAACCATTTTGAATCATTTCAAATCTGTCCAAATCAAAATCAAGGCCAAATGACTATTTTATCTTTAGGTCAAAGGGTATTATATGACCAAATTCACTTGGAATTTGGTCATTTCTTCTTCAAGGCCACTTGGCATCCTCCTAGTGGTCCACATGGACACCAAAGAGGGTGGTGAACATGACCTAATGAGGGGTCAGCCATGACCCAACCCAAGGCCAAATCAACCCCTCCAATGGGAATTGAACACTTGGATCACCCATGCACTCACCATGGGCACTCACTCTCCCTTCCCCTCCTAAAATGAATCACATGGGATGCTAAATAGCCTAAACTGATCAACCAATCTCATCAATTTATTAAAAATGGCAACTCTACTCTTCACCATCCAATCCAAGGAGGGGAAGATATACTCCCCCTCATTCCCACTCAAACAAGATGCACTCAATTCGACTGAGCTCTAGGAATCAAAACTAAGCTTCCCTAAGCCATTTCCAAGCCCCCTTGAATTCTCCTTCTCGATTTTGCTCAAAGATAAAATAGGGGAGGCCCATCCCATTTCCAAGCACTCAATTCTCTACCAAAACCAAATTAAGCTTGCAAGCACCATCAAGGTACTTCATTGAGCTCAATCAAGTTGTTTCCCAAGTCACCAAGCCACAGAATGGAGGACTTTGATCAAAGCCGATTGTCATTGAAGGGGAGCTTGGTCAACTGATCCATCCACTTCAAATCAAGACTTGATACCTTCAACAGGGCTTTGTCTCTACCAGATGAAGCTTCCTCCTCCATTAAAAGCACCGATGATAGCCTCCAGTGAGGTATTGCTCAAAACTGATCTTAGGATAAAAATTAACTGGTCTTTTATGAAGGAAATTGTAATATCTTGAGATCTTGATAGTTGGATTCATTGCTTGTGCATCCTTGAAGGTGTGGGGTGAGTTTAAACTCCATCCGAGCTAGGATGAGCTCGAATCGATGGCGATGACGATTCTCACAGCTTGGAGAGATCACACACCATTTGTTTGGTGATTGGAACAATGTTATGATTAAATCAATGAACTCCCTTTAATTTAAGTGTAAAACCAGGATTAATCATCGTCCAATCAGATTGAACGATGTAAAAGAGATCCTTCCATATGGCTTTTAACTTATATCCCATCATGACATGTTGAAAGCACGCATGGCGGGCTGATGGGATTAGCTTAATTAATTCATTTTTAATTGAAACTTCCAAAATTCATAACTAATTATATAAAAATCCAAAAAAATACAAACTCAAGTTCATTTTAAATATAATTCAAAGGAGAATAATATAAAATTAAGTTTATTTGATTTTAAATAGTAATTTTCATTCAATTTGGGTTTTATTGGAGAAATAATTAGGTTAATTACTCCTTAATTACAATTAATTAAACTTCTTAGGATTAATTAGTGGGATGACCTCTACCTCCCATGATTTTCTTAGAATTTACTATTGTATTAATTAGGGGAATTGGTTCTTTCATCCTAATTACTTCCTTAATTAATTAAATCATTAATTAACCTATTAAATAGTGATAAATTCATTAATTAAGCTGCTAATCATGAAAGTGAATGGACTTAGGAATGAGATTAGGATTTCTCAATCTTTTCCTTTAAGTTTATTTCATTTGGATAAACACTTAATAAATTTGCAAATTAATTAATGTCACTAATTCATAATTAATTCAAATTAAAACTAAATCACTCAGAACTTAATCACTTAATTCTTGGGTAGATTCTTAGGTGTTCAATAATAAGAGACTTCAAAGAAAATTATAATCATCAAACTACATGTGTGGATGGTTCTTAAAAAAATCTTTAGCTTAATTAATAAATAATGAAATTGCATTACCTTTACTTGTTTTACATTGATTTAAATTCCAAGTGGTTGCATATCATATGTTGGCTCATAATTACATTTTAATTATGTTAAGGTGGTGTAGGTAAGGGGTAATTAATGGATTAATTCATACTTAACCTAAACAAAAATATAAAATTAACCTAATTTATCTAAAATTAAACTAAACCAAGTCACACATGGGGAAATGGGTTAGGACCAACAAACTCTTTTCACATTTCCTAAGTCAAATCAAATCCAAAATAAAAAATAGAAATCTCCTTTAAAAATTTTGATTCACTTTAAATGAACTTATTTTATAGGATTGTCTTTAGGAATTAATTAGGGTGAATGAAGTCATACGCTTACATCACTTTATTTCTTTCAAGCATGCTAAATATTATTTTCCATATGATCATTTAAATCATCTAAATTAATTAAATAAAATGTTTCATTTATGTCAAATTGCATGTGTTGGTTAAACTTAAGAATATGAGTAGCTATTATCACTATTAAACAAAAAATTATTTCCAAAAACCTATAATTTAAAGATTATGAATGAAGTGATGCTTCTTATAAGTACTTATAAGCTTGCATGTGATTATAGCATAATATGTATTTTATGTTGTTTTCTTCTCTTCCCTTAACATGGATTTAAATAGGATTTGCAAAGTGTATAGTTCATTTGCAAGTAACACAACACTTGCTTAAATCTATTCATATACATTTATATGCTATGATTTAAGAAGGATTCTCACATTTACACATGTAAATTATACAACCAAATCAAACAAAAATCTTTTGCATGATTCTTCATCCATTTGTTTCTCTTTATACATTTACGTGTACTTAAGAAAAGTGGTTTATTAGTCTGGACATCCTGGGGTTGTGAGGCTTTAAGTATCCCTAAGTATGTCTTGTACCTTTTCCCCGGTATAGAAAATAATGGAATCGTGCTCACTTATGTCTTTTATACATGTGGATGTGCATTTTATTAATGGATGAGAAATCCCCCTTTTTTACAAAATAAAAATATGGATCAATGGAACTTCCAAATTTTTAAATCATATCTCTTAGCATTCATCATCAAAGTATGCTAAAATTTATATTTCATGTGTAGGTATGCTTAGGATTATTCATATACATGGTATAGATGGTGGAAAGAAATAAATGGTTGTGTGTCATGTGGTAGTATATCACCTTAATTAATCCTAAGATACCTTTCTTATTGAATAAGGCTATTTAGAGCAAATCTAAACTTAGGGTTAATTAAAATACATAATAAAGCATTCATTAAAAAAAATTCATTAATCAATCTACCTTAGAAATGTTTTAAGGTAGGGTTGAAAGAGAAGTTCTCTTCTCTTTTCTCTCTTTATAACATTTAGTAACTAAGTGTAGGTTCATTCAAACCAAATCAAATCACTAAAATTAAAAAATTAAATCATTTAAAATGAAACTACCCCTAAATTAAATCCTTTTAGAAATTCAACCTTAAAGCTAAGACATGCCACACAAGCCTTAAATGGCTTAGGCAGTCACCATTTCTTGTTAGGGCGATGCATGGTTTGATGATTTTATTTTGTGATGTAATATTTTTAGACTGGATGTTAGGGTGCTTGTGCATAGACTGGATGATAGGACGATATCAGCCTAATCAAGTCTTCTACAGGGGATTGTGCTTAAGGGGCATTATGATAAAAATTTTAAAATATTTTTGTTGTGCAGGCTGCTTATACCCCTAAGCATGATCCAAATTAGGACAGGTGGACTTGATTACCCATGTGTAAGGTGCTAAGGAGAATTTATTCATATAACTGCTTGGGATTGTGTGGTATGTTTAGCTAATCTCTATTTTGCAGGTTTAGTTAAATTTATTTTTCCCTTTTTTATGTAAAATTTGTAATTAAAATTTGGAATAAATGTTATGGGGGGAATTAAAGTGAACATTGGTTATAAGACTATGTCTTGTATACCATGTGAAGCCTTAGAGCAAACTACATCCCAAATTAGAAGAAAGAAAGAAATGGAGCAAATTTAAAATGAAGAAATGAAAAGGTGAATAAATGAAGAATGAAGACCCCCATAACATGAATTCCTTTTGAATTGTAATTATTCATTTGTAATTCGGGTTGTATAAGGGTAAAGCTCAGCTACTCATTTTATTTTTTGGGTTTGTGCGGTAGAGCCTGACTACATCAACCTCTTATTTTTTTTAGTTAATTTTATAAATTGATTGATGTTCTATTTATGATTGCACAATTAGGATGGCATGATTTTCTTAGTTTCTTAATTGCTTGATGGTTGTTAAATGGCCTGGATGCGATTAAACTCTTAGGAAAAAATAAATTTTCTATCCAATTAGTCAACTCAAAATTAAATTAAACAAGTCATAATCTCACCTAAAGCATAAGACATAAATCAAGATAATAAAAGATTTAGCAACCCCTTAGCTCGATTTTGTATGTCTCACATCATGCATAAATCATATTGCTTCACTCGTGCTAATGGAGGGCTTCCACCTTTGCCAGAGAAAATGGCTTGACCTTTGAGAGCCATGATGGAAACACACCTCCTTCTTTCTGATTTTTCCCATAACCCTTCTTCTCATGCATTAGGCATATGAAATCTCATAGCTTGTGTCAAATCAAAATGTCCCAAAATTAAAACTTAATAAAAATTTGCACTATAGTAAGTCATTTATTCATGCCCTCTATAATCTAGTCTCGTAGGGAGTGTTTTTTAAGGACTTAGTCTCCTTTCTAATAAACAATAGCCTAACTATCTTGTAGAGCATAAGGCTTGCCTACTTGTACTTAAAATCATAGGAGGAGTTAGTTGGCGGCCACCCCCAAGCGGTTGTAAGTCCAACAGTCAGGTGGTACATTCTCTCTTATGGGGATAAACTATATACCCATTTTTGTCTTAGATTTAGGCTCACCAAAAGCTCCCTAGATTTAGGATCTAAGGCTGTTGTTTTTCTTTGTGGGCTACAAGTATAAATCCTCACCTCTTAGGCATTTTCATGATCTTGTATTATGGAATTGCAAACCTTAGATTTTTAATAAAAAGTTAACTTAAGCATATAATTATTCTCAAAATTCAAAAATATAAAGCCCAGCCAAAGGATAGTTTGGGATTCTTACTAGGCTTTCTAGTATCATGAGCATCCCCTACTCATCTCCTTTTGGTTTAGATAATAACTCCCTCCTTTTGATCAATCCCACTTGATTTTCTAAAAATAACCAATTTATTGATAGTCCTATCTTTGAAATCTTTGGAGACAATGATCATTTATCTTAATCAAGAGTATTCTTAAAGAATCTCAGTCCTTAAGATGTATGGGGGCTTGTCTCCTTAGGAAACTTAATGAACCCAGTTTAAAATAAACCCTACTTTACTTTTTCATGTAAAGTAAGGGAAAGATCTCTGGTACATTCGAATACCTGTTATCCTTAGGAATCCTTATTAGGTGATTAGGACCATTGTAAGATGGTGACTTCTGTCTCTTGAGATAGTACATCATTCCTCAATGTCGCGCCCGATCACCTAATGAGTATATCTATGGATCTGCATGGTGTCCCACATCATTCTCCTTCTCGAAAAATAAATACACCACACTCACTCAAAATAAGTTCCATCCTATTTTTGGTTTTGAAGGAGAGGAAGATGTCAGGATGATTGCAGTATCACCTCCACCTCTGGTTCATTATGAGACACCTATCGGAGATAGGAGAATGTCATATGCTGACCTTAGGATAGTTTTACGCCATGTTGTAGGGCTATGGGATTGAGTTCGGTGCCCTTAATATACAATCATTCCTCATAGAATAGGCGTCAGGGGAGGGGCGAGAGGCACATCACTAGTAGAGAGAGTCATAGAAATGCTAGTAGTCAATAGCATCTGCCCTCATAGGTTTCCTTGATCGGCGTGCTACTCGCATCGATCACACTGATAGTATTATGTTAACTGGTGCCACCCATCATAGGAGGAGCCCTTGTACATAGGGAGTCAGTGTTGTCGCCATCACACCGCTCTACTCCATGTCTGTCATCACCAATGTAGGTTCCATATTCTATAGTCCCACCCAAAGCCATGAGAGAAGCATAAGGAGAGAAGAAAACCCTGTTGGTGATCTGGCTACGACCAATGGATCCCATTTCATCTACGCCACCGATTGAGGTGAGGGCGAGCTCTCCTTCTCGACCTCCTATTCGAAAGGAGTGGCAACCTCATAGCATCGTAGTTGTACAACCACCACTATCACCTTAACCAATCATGGATATAGCACCAGCAGAAGGAGAAAGGATGGTTTTATTGTCCCCATGGCAATAGATCCCCCCAAGGGCAGCACTCCACCCATAGCAGTTGACAGTCATGAGCATGTGTTCTCCGGTGAGCATAGCACTCACAAAGTTGGCATTGCAGTAACAGGGGAGGTCAGATGCATCTCCATTGATGATCATGATCCCACCACCAATCGGCTGTGAGTATTTATGTTGGCATAGTTAGACTGCTCCTTAGATGATATCTTGGCATAATATTTTTACTAAAAAGAAAGAAATCCTAGGGTATGATTGGTCTGACCTCAAAGAGAAGAAGGTCAAATTTGACCCTGATGAGGATGATTTGTTGGAAGACTCGATAAAGGTACATATGGTTGATACTAGAAGTTCCCTCCTTTGGGATCAGCATAGTTTGGAAGGTGTTGCGGCCAAACAGGAAGATATAGCCTATTTGACTCAACACCTCCTTCAACAACTCAAGAAGAAAGATGAGCAGATTGATAGGATGGGGAAGAGACTTGAAGATTTGTTAGCGATGATTCTAGCAGTCAAGCAAGACATCCTACCATCAGGAGACCGGTCACCGAAGTTATCAGATGTCTGGATCAACCCAAGAGTTCACTCCAAAGAGCAGTACTACTTGTATAGAAGGTAGTGGATACCTCCATACAAGAAAAGATATCAAACTCATGGTTGAACAATAAAGTGAAGGAAGCATGCAAGGGTGGTTCATCGCCCAAAGTAGACCCTACCTAGAGGAATATGATGCTATCCAATATCCTAAGGGTTTTGTGCCTTTTTCTTTCAAGAGTTTTGATGGTCGTGAGAACCCTCGCCAGCACATAGCACACTTCAAGGCCATTGCAATGTTGGTGCGATGCATTATTGTTCTCCTCTTGTCGCAGCCTAGTGGGCATAGCTTTGATTGGTATGCAACTCCCAATGATTCAAGACTTTAAGTGAGCAATCTTTGTTAAGAGGTTTGCTGAGCTCAAAGAAAGGGTAACAGGTGATCTCATAGCTCAACAACACCCCATGAGTCTCTTGTTGATTACATTCTTAGATGGCAATTTAAGCATGAAATGCAACCAAAGTTCAATACATGCTATTGAAATTCTATTAAAGAATATTCATGGCTCAGCCTTCATGCTTAAAGGTTTCACCATTAAGACATTTGAGAAGTTAATCAACAAGTGGCTCTACAAGGAGAGGCCAAATAGCTTCTTTTCAAGATCAATCATTAAAAGCCAAAGCCAAAGCCTATGAAAAGAAGCGGAAGTAGCAAAGATTGGATAAGGGGAAGCAACTGCCAGATCAAGATGAGAGACCTCAAGCTCATCCACTTCACCTTTACCACCACCTCAGCCATCTTATCAACCATGAAGCCTCCATGGCCTTCACCGCTCCTCACCATACTCTCAAGAAGTGGTATACATACCCATCCCTAGCTATCATCCACCTACTCTTTGGATAAATTTAATAAACCTTATTCATTTAAGAGGGATGTAGTCAAGAAAATCTTTAAGAACCTCTTAAAAAAACCTGATTTTTAATTACCCGAGCCTAGGAAGCCAAAAGAAGTGGGAAGGAGTATTGATCCTAACTTTTTCCCCTACCACCATATGCTAGGCCATGTTTTGGAGGATTGCTTTACGTTTAAGGACTGGCTTGAGCATAGCTACAAGTCAAGTGCTATAATTATCCCTAAGGAATATCTAGTAGAACAACCATCCGCCTATTAGGTAATAATGGGGATACATGTGATCCTCTCAAAATAAAAAAGAAGGTTGGGATATCTTTATCCCAAACCTCTAAAAAAGATTATTTATAAAATCAAGAAACTTTCTGTGCTGAGGGAACCTCCAACATCAAGGAAGGTTCACAAGTTGCCAAAGACAACTGGGGAAAGTGGGAGCTCAATAGAGCAACAAATAGATACTTGCGAGATAGCCAAGTAGAACCACCAATGAGTCCTTTCCATTCCACCATTGAACTACTACCCAACATTCCTACTTCACTAGTTCTCTCTTCTAGTAGACATCTTGTATTAGTGGATGAGGGCATCAAATCTCTCACCCCACTTACTTTACTAGATTTCTACTATGTACCTCCTTTTAAATCTAAGAAATCAAAGAATAAAGCTAGTTTGAATTACATATGTGCCACTTCTGATGGGTTATCTGATTCTACTTCTTTAGAACACTCTTCAAGTCTTAATAATTATAACAACTATGATCATCCTCTTTTTGATTCAAAGATGGACTTTCCTTCTCTGAATAATATGGGTTCACCTCTTGAGATAAACTTGGAATCATCGATCGAGGGTCCTATAGGAGAAGTTATAGGTATGCGACGAGGTGTAAAATCTTCCACTAACCCACCACAAGAGATCACCGTTAACCTCCAGTGGCAAGGTTCTACCTCCTAGCACCTCAAGATAAAGAAAATAAGTCATTGGTTCTAATGATCAAGAAGCCCCTCCACGATGCTCCACCCATGGATATGCTTGGAGGATCACCAAGTTGATTATAATGTCCGCTCACCTAAGAAAGTCGCTAAGTTAAGTATATATGATGACCTTATCTTATCCAAAGAGATGAGGGAGTCATTGATCAAGGCCCTTCTTGATCCAGAAATATGTTTAACTCAACTGATCATTGTTAGAGAGGAGGCACATTATTCAAGAGAAGCCTAGGGAGTCACATTCACTAACAAAGACCTTCTTTTGGGGGGATATGGAGCACAACTGTCCCCTCTACATCACAGTGGATATGGATAGATTCAAACTTTCTAGGGTGTTGGTTGATCTAGGTGCATCAGTGAACATTATGAGCCTAAAACCTTGCTATTTGAAGATTGACATCTCTAACTCGAGGAGATTGGATGTTGAGAGATTCAATGAACAGGTGAGAGGGCTTTAGGTTCCATAGTGTTACCTTTGAAATAGAATCGGAAGACAAGCCAAGTTCTATATAATTGATTTGAATACATCATTCACTACTTTGCTTGGTAGGCCTTGGATACTCTAGAGTAAAATGATTTCATTCTCTCTTCATCAGTGCATTAAGTTTCGAAGAGATGGAATTGAATACTATGTCAAAGGAGATGAAAAGTCATTCTCAATTAGAGAGGTCGAGATATATGAAGATGCGACCTACTACCTTCCTTAAAATCTAAATACATATTCTCATGAACTTGGCCAAAATTCAAATAAAAAAGAAAAAGAAAAAAAGAAAAAGAAAAGAAAAAAGAAAAGAAAAAGGAAAATACAAGTGAGTGAGAAAGGGACACCGAGGAAGAGGTAGAGCTGCATGTTACATTCTACCCATAGTAGTTCCACCATACAGACATATGGGTAGGATGACTCAACCTCCACTGGGTAGAGGCGGAGGTAGACACAGAAGCAGTTCCAGAGGAGGAGAACCCCCTAGTTGGTGGCCAGCCAACAGGGGCTATGTTCCAGTTCACATGAGTACTCCTACTATTCACATAGACTTAGAATCCAGCTTGGAGGATGAGTCTCATGTGATTAGCACACCAACCAACCCTTCTCAACGGGTTTCACTGGAGGTGACACTCGAGCCAAATAATGATGAAGACCAGGCCTCCAAGCAAAGCATGAATGTATTCGAATCAAGATTATGTAAAACCATTAGGTAGTAGTTGGGAACCTTAGCTCTAACCCCACTTTCTTCTCAAAAGTTGAGTGTTTGGTAGTTAAGGAAGCCCCTAAATCTTCCATGGATGTCAAGCCAAAGAGATTCCTATTAGGATCATCATTCTCAAGTCAAGCATATGTAAAACTTGAGGATAATTCATATAAAGATTTAATGGAATTACCTTTTGATTAGTACTCACCATGTGTTATAATCTTGATAAAGAAAGGTTTAATTCCTTACACATGGTCCGTGCATAGTCGAGTATTTGAGAAGTTATGGGACAACAAAGAAAGGAGGGATGCAATCAAGACCGACTAGGATTCAATAAATGATCCCGATGATAATGATTATTACTTAGTTATCACCAATCATCTGGAGTCTGATAAGATTTTCTCAAATCACATTAACCCTTATGAAGGGGTGTGTTTAGAAACTTCAAATCAAAGATGCACCTCCAGAATTTGAAGAAGGAATCAATTTGACCATTGACAAACTCAAAGAAATCAACCTCGGGATGGAAGGAGATATACGCCCCACAAACATCAGTTCTCTGTTGAATGAAGAAGAAACTAATGACTTAGTTTGGCTATTGATTGAGTTTAAGGACTATTTTGTATGGATCTATGAAGAGATGCCTGGATTATCTCCTAACATAGCAGTCTATAAACTAGCAATAGACCCTAACGTTAACTCTATCAGGCAAGCTCCTAGACGCATACGATTAGAAATCAAACAACAGGTCATTTTTGAAGTTAAAAAATTAATCGATGATGGCTTTATCAAAGAAGAAAAATACTCTACTTGGTTAGCCAGTGTCATCCCATTTAAAAAAAGAATGGCCAAATTCGCATATGCATCGATTTCAAGGACTTAAATAAGGCATGTCCTAAGGATGAATTTTCACTTCCTATACCAGAGTTAATGGTGGACATTGCCTTATCTCATGCAATTTTCTTCTTCATGGATAGGTCATCTGGCTACAACCAAATTAAGATGGCCCCTGAGGATGAGAAGAATACTTTTTTTTGAACCCCGATCAAAATTTATTGTTATAAGGTCATGCCTTTAAAATGCTGCTACATACCAGGGATCATGACTTAAAGTTTCATCAAACTCATTCATCATCAAGTAGAATACTACATAGACAATCTAGTTTTCAAAAGTAAAGAGAAGGGAGACCATCTCTTTGACTTGAGAGAAGTTTTCAAATGGTTAAGATAATTCAATCTCAAAATGAACCCCCTTAAGTGTATATTTGGAGTAGCTTCAGGAAAGTTTCTTGGATTTGTTATCCGACACCATGGAATAGAGATAGACCCAAAAAAGATCAAAGCTATCTTAGAAATGCCACCTCCTAAAAGTCTAACTCAACTCAGACCATTCTAAGGGTGGTTGGCGTATCTAAGATGCTTTATCTCCAATCTATTTGAAAGATACAATCCATTTTCAGCACTTATCAAAAAGGATGCTAAGTTCAAGTAGGATGACAAGTGATAGCATGCTTTTGAAGACATCAAATAATATTTGGTGAAGCCTCCAGTTCTAGCAACCCCTATTTCAGGAAAGCCACTTATCCTCTACATTGTTGCATTAGACAACTCCTTTGCGCTTTGTTAGCCCAAACCAATGATGAAGGGAAGGAGAATGCTCTCTACCACCTCAGCCGTCGTCTGATCCCTGCTGAAGAAAATTACCCACCTATTGAGAAGCCTTGCCTAGCTTTAATCTTTGCATCTCAAAAGATATGTCATTACATGTTCTCTCATAAGGTAAACTTGACTTCAAGAACCAATCCACTGTAGAGTATCATGACACTACATTATCTATGTGGCATTTTGGTCCATGATTCTCTCGTAAACATCACATTCATACCCCTCCGTGGTGAAAGGACAAGTAATGCTGATTTTCTAGCAACACCCACTCCGACTCTTCGCTTAGTGATGATCTCCGATGAACAAATCTTGAACTTAGGGAGAAGACAATTCCATTGGGAGATGTATTTTGATGGTGGCTTCCTTTTAAAAAGGAGAAGAACCACGATCTAATCTTCCAGGAAAGAAAGGGTAGGAATCATCCTTTTAACTCCAAACTATGATGTGATGAGATTCTCATACCATCTCTCCAATCCATGCACCAATAATGAAGCCGAGTATGAGGCTTTGATTGTCGGTCTGGAGTTAGCCATTATTGTGTGGGTCAAAAGCATCATCATCATGATGATTCTCAGTCATCAACCGCATTATTCATATAAGGTTCTAAAACTTAAGCTTCATCACTACCATGAGTACACTATGAAGCTATTGGCCCAAATCCTAAGGTCACCATCTACAAGGTTTCTCAAGGAGAGAATACAGTAGCATATGCTTTGGCCAAACTCGCCAAGGAGTTGGCATGTCCGGAAGATGAGTCCATTCCAATAAGTGTCCAAAATAGACAAGTCTTATCCCTCATTGATGTTGAACTCATCAAGAGATTCTCTCTTAAAGGGGAGGTTATCATTGCCAATAAAGATGAGAAGTTGGATTGGAGGCAACCATTCATAGATTACTTGACTAGAGGTAAAATACCTCAAGAGAAATCATAATCCCATCAGATGGAATAGAGAGCTCTCTCCTATGCTCTCATGGATCACACCTTATATCGACGGTCTTTCGATCAAATGTGGTTACACTATTTAGACAAACATGAAGCTCATAAGATCATGACCGAGGTACATTCAAGTCTATGTGGAGCACATCAATCTGGTCCGAAGATGAAGGAAAAGATCAAGAGACAAGAATACTACTAGCCTTTGATGATTACAGACTGATGGATGTAGCTAGGAGATGCCATCAGTGTTAAGTACATGGTGTAGTCTTGCACCAACCACCCAACATTCTACACCATACACTAGCCTCATGGCCATTCGAGTGTTGGGGTACTAACATAGTGGGTTTGATTTATCCTCCTTCTAAGGGTCATCGGTTCATCCTAGCTGTCACCAACTACTTTTTCAAGTGGGTGGAGGCAATCCCACTTAAAGAGGTCACAGCTCAGCATGTGCTCCAATTTTTCAGGAACCATATTATATATAGGTTCGGGGTGCCTCAATGAATTATATCCGATAATGGTATTGCATTCAGGAGCACTAAAATCAACAGCTTTGCTAGGAGACACGGTACAAATTAGGGACACTCTACTATCTACTATCCCATGGCGAATGGCCTAGCAGAAGCATTCAACAAAACTCTCATCCATATACTAAAGAAGACACTCAATGATAACAAGTGATAGTAGCATGTGCAGCTAGTTGAAGCCTTGTGGGCATATTGCACCACATACAGAACTCCAACCCAATCTACCTCATTCTCCTTAATGTATGGGTCTGAAGTCATTCTACCCTTAGAAGTTTAGCTCCCATCACTAAGGATAGCAATGGGTAGTAAAATCACTTTAGAGCAGAATGCCAGGTTGTAGTTAGAAAATCTCGAAAGTTTGGAGGAGAGACGCCTACAGGCATGCCAGAACCTCGAGTTATACAAAACCAAGATGATTCAAGCTCACAATAAGTTGGTTCGCCCTAGAGCTTTTCAAGTAGGAGAGCTTATTTTAGTTCTAAGGAGACTAATTATTGCTTGTCGAAAGATGGGAGGCAAGTTTGAACCCACTTGGGAAGGCCCTTTTGTCATAGAGAATGCCTACCAAGGAGGATCTTATCAACTTATTAATTGTAAAGGGAACACCCGATGCTTCCAATCAATGGGCTCTATTTGAAGAAATATTATCCATAAAATCATGTTTGAAAATAATTATCTTCAAAAATTCCATTCCAATTCATCAAAATATTCTCTTCATTCAAAGCGTTGTTTGCTTGTTTGCAAATCTGTCATGACGTGTTTAGGGTAGGTGTAAGAGAACCCGGGAGGCATCCTATCCTTCTTTGACAACACAAACATAAATTAAAAATGATTCCCCAGTGCTACTAAAGTAGGTGTAAGAGAACCCAAGTGGCATCCTTTCTTGGTGGGATTACAACTGCCATTTGTGGCAACATTTTATCAACTCTTAAGCATGTTTTAGGATAGATGTAATAGAACCCAAGTGGCATCCTGTGCTCCTTTAACACAAACACAGATCTTTTGTCTCAAGCTATTTTTGATGTTGGAGCAAGCCTCCTATGGCACTCACTCATTAGTTGCTCTAGGTTGGGTTGACATACTACCTTGCTAGTGTGTCACCCCAGTGGTCATTTGTCTCGTGATGTGAGTCCCGCTTTCTTCCGACTTGACCATTGCAAAATTCATGAGTACCTTGTTAGTTTGGTAGACCTCACCGCGCTGTAAGCTACCCTATATGTTGACTTTGTTTAAGAAGATGTAAGCCTATACTTCTTCTTCTAAACTAGCCATCATCAGACTAGGTCAGTATATTTTAGGATAAGTCCCCATTCCTTTCCTCTCAACTACTTTTGAGTTGATATAAGTCCCCAGTGGCATTCACTCGAAGTTTCCCTATGTCAATAGCACTATCGAAATAAGATAGACTATCTTGATAAGAGAAGATGTGAGTCCTGATGCTTTCTTCAGTGCAAAACCGATGGCACCTTAGGTTGGTTGATATTTGCTATCGATAGACTCACCTGGATACACCACTCTTCATAGATATGAGTCCCCACACTTTTTCCTTGAGTTGGCCACCAAATACCTATAAACATTATCTTCTTCAGGGTTTTCGATAAAGCCTTTAGTGGCCCCTCCCTTGCAGGCACTCTACTTGGATCACGTCCTTAGGGACCCCATTTAGACACTACCCTGGCTACTCATGGATTGGACAGTCCCCCTTTCCTAGTAGCCACTCCTGTGATTGGGGAATTTGGTCAATGAATGCATAGATTCTTCCTTGGACTAGTAAATCTAAGATAGGTCTAGGCTGATATAAGCTCCTTCTCAGTGCGATCCCTCACAAACCAATAGGGTCCATAATAAATGAACAAATTTATTCGCTTGTGAATTACAAATTCAAGCCCGCAACAACCCCTTTTCAAGCAGGCATCCTATCTTTAGGGCAGTATCAGCAAAACTCCCTATAGGAATTGCCTGACTACACTTGAGTTAAGATAAGCCCTTGGGTCGGCACTCTCTTAGTTGTCACGCTTAGGTCAGGCTCAATCTATTTTGCCATAAATAGATTGCCCTGATAGTCATTTCGCTCTGGAAGATGTACGTCTACTACACATTCCTTCTAGCATGACTATCGCAAATCGATGGGCAGCCCTAGGTCGGGTTGACATGATTACTTGCTAATACGTCACCCCAGTGGTCTTTTCTTCAGGAAAATGTGAGTCACATGCTTTCTTCCCTGAATTGTCCACTGTAAATCGAAAGGTACCCCTTTGGTTGGATAATTCTTCCCTTTGGCCGAGAAACTACTCCCTTTGGATTGGTAAATCTGACATAGGCTAAGGCCGACACGGCCCCTACTTAGTGCAGTCCATTGCAAATTGATGGGATCCATAAAATATAATTAAATTGAAATTAATTTTGACTATCTTTGAGTTGATTTAAGTCCCAATGGTGTTCACTCAAGTCAACCCAAAGGTTGGTTCATTATGTCGCCAACAGATCACCCCGGTGACTGTTCCCTACTTTAAAAGATGTATGTCTGCTATGCTTTTTTCCTAGTACATCCGCTGCACACCAAAAAGCAACCACTTTGGTTGGATAGTCTTACTATGTGGCTAGTAGACTACCCCTTTGGATTGGTAAATCTGAATAGGCCAAGGCCGACACAGCTCCTACAGTGCAGTCCATCGCAAACCGACAGAGTCCATCTCAAAATTAAAAATTAAAAATCTGAAATAAAATCAACTACCTCCCTAGTGGAGTCAAATTAAATAATCAAATCAATCAGCTTCTCCCCAGTGAGGTGCAAGTCTCTCTAACATCTCTAGTGGAGTCAATTTAATCCAACTCGAACCCACTCCCCTAGTGGAAGGTTCACACTTTTATCCCTAGTGGATTTCATAACCTCTTATCCCTAGTGGATAACTTGAACCTTTTCTCCTAGTTGAAGTCTCACATACTCAATCCCTAGTGGATTCCTCCTTCACTCTCTTATGTCTCTGACATAAATAGAGTTGACAAGATCTAAGATTGATTCCTTCTACACCCAGTTTAGAGTAGAACATTTCTGTTAGTGCTTGTGATTGTTCAAACATTGTTGATCATCTCGGTTAACACTAATACGTGTGGTATGCCTTGTTGGTCACACCACACCTATTGGGCGCCCTTTGTTGACCTCACTTTTGGAGTGAGCTCTCAACTTCTCCATCTTAGACATAGACTCCTCTTGCATGCACTAAAAGTTCTTTAGTCTTGAGACACTTCTAGTGATTAGGTGAACACTTAACCTAATCCTAGAGACTTAGAAGGGTTTATCATAGGATTAGGCTATGCATTAGGGATCGGCAACCGCCTACCCTATAGCTCAAATCCATTGCACTCCTTCTCTTCAAACAAATCCAAATAAAATCTCAAATCAATTTCAACTCAATTGATTTTTCAAATCTAAAATTAACTCCAAATTCAATTGCAATCCTAAATGATTTAAATCCAAAATCAACCCCAAATCCAAAACCTTCCTAAGCCTTATGAATCACACCTAAAAGCTTAGCCAAACCCTTCAAATCAAATCAAAGCCAAGTGATTTCTTTATGAATCACTTATTCCATCATTTATATTCACAACTATAAATGAAATTGGAATCCAAATCATCCAAATCAAATGAATAAAAATCAAACCAAATCCAACCTTTTTCAAACTTTTTGACCTACGTTAGCCAAATTCAAAATCAAACCACTCCTAATTCACATGATTCTCTTAAGGATCATTTATATTCTCATTTATATTCACAAATATAGATGAAATATAAACTCAAATGTCCAAAATCAAATCAATATAAATCCAAAACTCAAATCCAAACCTAACTTACATCCTTTAAACCAATTTCTTGGACTTAGACAAATCATTCTCAAATTAATCCAAACCTTTGGATTTTCTCTTCAAACAATCACTCCTTCAATCACATGCCCAAATAAAAACTTAAACTACAATCACCAAGCCAAAATCAAACTAATCCAAGTCAAACCCATATTCATTCTTTTGACTTGAAATTATCAAATGGACTCCAAACCACTTGCAATTGGATTTATATTTCCATCATAAGTCCATATGTAAGTTCAACCAAACTTAAATCAAGCCTTGATCAAGTCAATTGACCCATTTAGGCTCACTTGACCTAAAGTGACCTAAAAGCCCTTTTGAGCTAAGTTCTAATCCAACCCAAATTGGATTGAACTAAACCCATCCAAGCTCACATTATGATCAACAATCATCCTAGAATGATCAATCACTCAAATTGGGTCAAATTAAGTCAAACTTAGCCTTTAACCAAGTCAATATTTAACCTAAATGAAACCCAAACTAGCCAAAATATACCATATGTAAAATTGATTAAAACCATTGATCTAAACCAATTCATAATCAATGATTGCACATGACCAAGTCACCAATTGAGTCAAGCCAAGCCCAATTGGCCATTTGACCTAAGTTGACCCAAATTGATCTAAAAATCCAAAATGGGTCAAATCTTGATCTAAGCCAAATTGATTGCAACCAATGGCTCAAGTTCATTCCAAATCACTTATTGAACTTGACCAAAGCTTCAATTGACCAATTAGACCCAACCTAACCCAAATGACCATGAACCCAACTTGACCTAAAAGGTCAAGTCAACTTGAAATCAAACCAAATTAAAATTGATTGAAACCAAAGCTTACAATACATTTTAAATGATCAACCAGGCCTAAACCAATCCATGACTTAACTTAATTGGGTCAAATCGGTCAAATTGGTCAACTTGACCCATTTGACCCAAATGAACCTAAATGAACCAAAATCAAATCTAAACCAAATTAAACTAAACCAATGATACCCATAGGCTCCAAATGATCATTTGAACTTGACCTAACCCATGGTTGGACCCAATTTGACCAATTGGTCAACCTAACCCAATTTGACCCAACTTGACCTAAGTGGGTCAAATTGAACCAATTCAAACTAAATGAACTCCAAATCACTTGAAATTTTGCCTAACCTACTTTTAAATCATTTTAAATATACCCAAATCAAATTCATGGCCAAATCACCACTTTGCCCTTAGGTCAATGGGTAACCCATGACCAAATTCTCTTAGAATTTGGTCATTTCTTTCTCAAGGCCACTTGGCATCCTTCTATTGGTCCACATGGGCACCAAGGAAAAGGTGGTGAACATGGCCCAATAAGCTTAGGTCATCCATGACCCAAAGCAAGGCCAAACTGACCTCCCCAATCACATTTGAACACTTTGCTCGCCAATTCCACTCACCAAGCACATGGGCAGCCACTCTCCCTCACTCCTTTGCCCAAAATGACCCATGTGGGATGTTTTGCAACTCAATCCATGCCTCCAATCCAAGCCATTAAGCTAAAATGGCAAATCATCCACCCACCATCCGATCCAATGAGGGGGAGATATACCCTCTCTCATTCTCACTCAAACAATAAACAATTCATTCCTTAGAGCTAGAGAGGTTGAATCGAAGCCTCCCCAAGCTTTTCCAAGCCATTCTCGAACTATCTCATTTCCAATTTTCTATTTTACTTAAAGCCAAAAAAGGGGAGGTGAACTCCAAATCCAATTCACTCAATTCTCAACCAAAATCAAATTAACCTTACACACACCATCCTTGGACCTTGTCAAGCTCATCAAATCATTTTTGAAGTCTTTAAGCCACAGAAAGCACTATTTTGATCAAGGCCATCACCATTGAAGGGGAGCTTAGTCAATCGAGTAAACTACTTCAAATCAAGGTCAGATTCTTGCAACAGGGTTTCCTCTTTACTAGATGAAGCTACCTCCTCTGTTGGAAGCACCGGTGATAGCCTCTGGTAAGGTAATTGCTTGAAACCATAGCTATAAGAAATTTTCAGTTGGTCAATTTCGAAGGGAATTATCATCCCATGTTCTTGACTGTTGGATGTGCATCCCCCCTCCTTCCAAAGGTGTGGGAACATTTTGATCCTAATCTGAGCTCGGGTGATCTTGAATTGAACGAGGAAAGATGAACGGTGTTCATCTCTCATCATTTGCAAAGGAGAAGGATCATACGCTATCTATTCTGCATGATTGGAATGGACATGATGTCATGCTAGATCCCCTGATTCCTTTTAAACCACGATTGATCTCACTCGATCAGATCGGATGTCCCATAGAAAAGCACGTCACGCTAGCTAACTCAGATGAATGTGATAACTTAAATAACCCATATCTCATGTGGAATGTGTGCCATCAATCCGCACGTGGCCGGATGGGATTAGGGGTTTAATTAAGCTTAATTAATCTAATTTTAATGATGAAACTTCCAAAATTCATAACTAATTATAGAAAAATTCAAAAAATATAAATAAATACTCATTTTAAAGATATTTCAGAGGAGAATAATAGAAAATTAAAACTAATTAATTTTAAATTGTGATTTTAACTCAATTTGGGTTTTAATGGAAATATAATTATGCTAATTACTCTCTAATTAATCTAGCAATTAATTCCAAACTTTCAAGGATTGATTAGTGGGATGACCTCTGCCTCCCATGATTTTCTTGGAATTTATTGCTTGATTAATTATGAGAATTGCTTATTTCATTCTTAATCACTCTCTTAATTAATTAGATGATTAATTGACATGTTAAACAGTGATAAATTCATTAATTAAGCTTGCTAATCTTTATGAAACAGTGAATAGACATAAGGAATGACATGAGGACCTTTATTCCAATCTTTTCCCTAAGTTTATTTCATTTGGATAAACACTTAATCAATTTGTAATTAATTAATGATTAAATCATTTCATGAAATAGTTCAATTAATCAAACTCAAAACTAAATCATTTTATAACTTAATCATTCAATTCTTGGGTATATTCTTAGGTTTTCAATAACCTAAGAGAATTCCAAAGGAAATTATAATCAAACTACATGTGTAGGAGGGTTATAAAAGTACTTAATCAAACCCTTTAGCTTAATTAACTAATAATTGTGAGCCAATTGCATTAGGCCCCTTCATTTCTTAGGTGCATTATTGATTTAAATTTCATGTGATTGCATATCATATGTTGGCTCATAATTATTTGGATAATTATGTTAAAGTGGATAGATAAGGGATAATTAATTGATTTAATTCATACCTTAACCTAATCAGAACTTAAAATCAACCTAATTGTTCTAAATTAAACCAAACCAATTCACATATGGGAGGGTAATGGGTTAGGATTAGCAAACCCTTCTCACATTGCCTAAGTCAAGTCAAATTCAAAGATAAAATCTCCTTAAAGAATTTTGATTCATTTTAAATAATCTTATTTTTATAGGATTATCCTTAGGAATTAATCAGGATGAATGAAGTCATGTGCTTACATTCTTTTTCTTTCCAACCATGCTAAATATTGTTTGTCATATGAAATCATACATTCATTTCTTTCAAAAATTAATTAAATAAGATGTTTCCTTTTATGTCAAATTACATGTGAAGGCCAAAATTAAGAATATGAAAGGCTATTATCACTATTAAACAAAAAAGTATTTTTTTAAACTTATAATTCAAAAATTATAAATGAAGTGATGCTAACTATAAATAATTATAAGCTTGCATGTGATGATAGCATAAAATGTGTATTATGAAGTTTTCTTCCCTTCTCTTAACATGGATTCACATAGGATTTGCAAGTGTATAATTCATTTTAAAAGAATACAACACTTGCCTAAATCTATTCCTATGCATCTCTATATTAAGACTTAGGAAGGATCTTCATATTACATATGTAAATCATACAACCAAAAATCAAACATAATTTCTTGCATGATTCTTTATCCAATTAGTTCTTTTTGTACATTTATATGTATCTAAGAAAAGTGGTATATCAGTCTAGACATCTGGGATGTGAGGCTTTAAGTAGCCCAAAGTAGGTCTTGTACCTTATGCCCCTGGTGTAGCAAATAATGGCATCGTACTCACTTATAACTTTTATACATGTGGATGTACATTTAGCTAATGGATAAAAGAATCTCTCTTTTCTACATAATAAAGACATGCATTAATGATCCAATTAAGAAATGGAATATCCAAATTTTCAAATCACATCTCTTTACATTCATCGTCAAAGTGTGTTAAGATTTGCATTGCATGTATAGGTATGCTTAGGAATGCTTAGGATTATTCATATGCATAGTATACATGGTGAAAAAAAATGAATGGGTGTGTGTTATGTGATAGTAATCCACTCTAACTAATCCTAAGATATCTTCCTTATTTAATAGGGCTATTTAGAGTGAATCTAAACTTATGGTTAATTAAAACACATAATAAACCATTCACTAAAAGAAATTCAATAATTAATCCACCTTAAAAATGCTTTTAAGGTAGGGATGAAAGAAAGCTCTCCTCTCCTCTCTTCTCTTCATAACATTTAGTCACTAAGTGTAAGTTCATTCAATCCAAATCAAATTACCAACTAAAATTGACAAGTCAACTAAATCACTTGAAATAAAACCACCATCTAAATTGAATCTTTCACACTTAGAAAATTCCAACCTTAAAGCCTAGCTAAGTCATACCACACAAGCTTTAAATGGCATATATATTAGACTAAGTCACCATTTTTAGCCTTAGGTTAGGGCGGTGCCTGATTTGATGAATGTTTTATTTTATGATGTATTATTTTAGACAGGATGTTAGGGTGTATATGCGTAGACTAAATGATAGGGCGATCTTAGCCTAATCATGTTTTTATAGGGGGTTGTACTTAAGGGGCGTTGTAATAAAAATATAAATACTTTTTGCTGGGCAGGTTGCTTATACCGCTAATCATAACCAAAATTAGAACATGTGGATTTTGTTACCCATGTGTGGGGTGCTAAGTCCAAATCATTCATATAACTGCTTAGGTTGTGTGGTATGTTTAGCTAACCTTTGTTTTATAAGTTTAGTTAGATTTACCTTTTCCATTTTGATGTAAATTTTACAATTAAGATTTAGAATGAATGTTATGGGGGATTAGGATGAACATTGATTATAAAACCAAGTCTTATGTACCATGTGATGCCTTTGGAGCAACCATATTCCAATCAAGCCAAAAGAAAGAAAGAAATGGAGTAAATCAAAATGAAGAAAAATGAAGAAATGAAGAAATGAAGAATGAAAAATGAAGACCCCCATAACATGAATTCCTTTTAATTATAATTATTCATTTGTAATCTAGGCTGTATATGGGTAGAGCTCGGTTACCCACTTTCTTTTTCGGGTTGTACACTACTCGACCGCACTAGCCTCTCATTCTTTTGCTCTAATTTTATAAATTAATTGATGTTATATTTATGATTATGCAATTAGGATGGTATTATTCTTCTAGTTTCTTAATTGTTTGATGGTTAAATGGCCTGGATGCGATTAGGCTCTAAGGGAAAAATAAATTTTCTATCCAATTAATTAATTCAAAATTAAACTAAATAATTCATAACCTCACCTAAATCTTAGGATATAAATTAAGATAATAAAAGATTTAGCAACCCCTTAACTGGATGTTGTATGTCTCATATCATGCATAAATCATATTGTCTCACTCTTGCCAATAGAGGGCTTCCACTTTTGCTAGAGAAAATGGCTTGACCTTTGAGAGCCATGGTGGAAACACACCTCCTTCATTTTGATTTTGGCTCATAACTAATTTTCTCAGGCATTAGGCATATAAAATCTCATGGCCTATGTCAAATAAAAATGTTCAAAAATTAAAATAATACTTGACAAAATTTGCATTATATTAAGTCGTGAATTCATACCCTTCATGATCTAGTCTATTAGGGAGTGAGTTTAAGGACTTAGTCTCCTTTCTAAATAAACAATAGCTTAACTATCTTGCAAAGCATAAGACTTGCCTACATGTATTTAAAAATCATAAGAGGAGTTAGTTTGTAGCCACCCCAGGCAGTTGTAAGTCCAACAGTCGGGTGATTTATTCTCTCTTGTGGAGGTAAATTATATACTCATCTTCGCCTTAGATTTAGGTTATGCTTTGGCCCTCGCCAAAGCCCCCTAGATTTAGGGCCTGAGGTTGTCATTTTCTTTAGTAGGCTACAAGCATAAATTCTCACCGCTTAGGCATTTCTATAATCTTATATTATGGAATTGTAAACTCTAGATTTCTAATAAAAATTTAACTCAATCATATAGTTCTCCTCAATTTTAAAAATATAAAGCCCAACCATAGAATAGTTTGGGATGCTCACTAGGCTTCCTAGTATCATGAGTATCTCCTACTCATCTCCCTTTGGTTTTGATAATAACTCTCTCCTTTTTTTTATCAATCTCACTTGATTTTATAAAAATAACCAATTGATTGATAGTCTATCTTTGAAATCTTTGGAGATAATGATCATTTAACTTAATCGAGAGTATTCTTATGGAATCTTATTCCTTAAGATGTAATTAACTATGGGGTCTACCTCCATAGGGAACTTAACAAACCCGATTTAAAATAAACCCTACTTTAGTTTTCCATGTAAAGTAGGTGAAAGATCTCTGGTACATTCGAAGACCCATCATGCCTTAGGAGTCCTCATTAGGTGATTAGGTCCATTATAGGATAGTGACTTCTATCTTTCGAGATAGTACACTATTCCATAATGTCATACCCGATCACCCTAATGAGCACATCTGTGGATCTGTATGATGTCCCCTCACTTAAACACACACAACACCCCATCTTAAAAATAAACACCACAACAGGCACACTCGACGGCCCAACTCCAAAGTCCTTAGTAGCATATCTAGTGCTACCTGACACTTGTGGCACCTCGTCGAGAGTCAGAAATCACCATGGAAGTAGACTCATGGATCGATCAACTGTAGCTCGGCTGAAATGTAGTAGGCTGTCTGCATGCGCCGTGAAGGAACCTCAGTATGGGTGGGAGAAGAATACCTAGCTCGCACTCTACCAAAGTGGGTGCCCTTAGGCCTGGCCTGCTCATTAGCTCGTACATCTATCACAAATTTTTTTTTAAAAAAAGACATTAAAAAGAGAGATGACAAAAGTATTAAAGAGAAAGATAATGATTATACCTCTAGCACTACTGTCTTCTATCGGTGGTGGTTAATGATGAGGCCTCTGACCTTGAGGAACTCCCAAAGACCTCACTCTGCTCATATCTCTTCGTGACATGCTCTAAGATAGGACCAAAAGAGAGTCATACCCAGGAAAGATGAGTATAATTGATCCCTATGTAACTATGCGGAGGAGCTATTCCAAAATGAGAACCGGTACCAAGTCTCAGTAAGTGTAGCCAAACTACAAAAGCAACATAGTAATGTGTCTCAAGAGGCATTGTTCTAGTCTTCCTGACATCTACTATCCCAGGAATGAATGGTCGGCCATCATGAGTACTAGACTGAGACAACCCAAAATGTCGTGCAACATGATTGGGCTGATAGCCCTCAATAATAACTAACTGACCAAACCTGTAACACAACCAGCTTGGTCATATGCTGAAAAGGTACTCGGCCACTCTCAATGTTCATCGACTGTAAAGTAATGAAGCTCTACCACTCTCATCGAAGCCATCAGTAAGTTCAGTTTTTATCAATTCAGGTGGCAAACCAACTATATCTGGCTAGTGGACTAGCAAAAATTGATCTTTGACTAACTACGGTGCAAAGAAGAACAAACGTATCTGACCTCTCTTAAAAATAGATGATGCTCGATACAACTGAATAACTATAGGATATCCTCGCCCAAAAAGTATGGTGGGCACTCAAAATAAGCACCATGTATGTGAAAGTGAATCCAAGCATATAAGTAATGCCAAGATAAGGTAACATCACATCTATTAGGTGAATCTGCCTCATAAATTTTCCAAGAACTATGTAAACTCTAACTAATACTGTTGGAGCTAATGAGATTCGCTCACTTCATGAAATCCCACTAGTTGCTAATAGAACACCTGGGCGCATAGACCTCTCTGTAATCGGGAGCACAAAATGAAAAACTAGGTAGCTATGAACCCTACTAAAAATAAGTCCTTACTCAAATCCTATATAGCTGGAGAAGTGTGCCCAACTAGTAAACAAGGCTCGATAATATCTTTAGATAAACTACTACTGTCTGACACTCCCAATCCAAAATGATCATGTAGCAATACAGACTCCTCAGACAGAGCACACTCCTGTAAGAAACTTTAAATCCATGTACTCATTGGAAGTGTAGCTCGTGAATATCTAGGATACTCAAAAGCTCTAGTGATAGTGGCTCAAAATATCAATATAAACAGGTGGTATGGCTAACCTACCTCGTTGGTCACCATCAACTGAAGGCTGCCTATGGAATAACTCCTCATCAGGTAAAACATACTCCACGTAGCGGTAGCCAAACATCGAAAGATCTGACATAGCCTGTAAGGCCCAAAGTATAACTACCAACACCTCTGGGCCTATCTAACATGTGTTGCAGCTCGTATCCCAAAACTCTGCTACTCTGTGAGCCCAAGCAGGGGGAATGCCACCAAAATTAAATATAGACACATAAAATGCCTCATATATGCCAGCTGTCCATTGAGTATCTTTGTGTGCTCATAAAATATATCTAGCACGTAACATAACCATATGGAAGGGTAGAAATTTAACCCACTGGTGAATCATGAAGTCAATCTAATGAGCTTGATTACAACTAACAATGGCTTAGTAATCTGGACTCTCCTTTCTGCTCAATACTGTCAGTCGTAGGCTATAAAATATCATAATACCCAAAGCTTAGCTGATCTATTATGCTATCCAGAGGATTGTAGTCCCCGTATTTTAACTTGATGGTACTCACCCAATCTGTAGGATCCTCAAAAGTAAAAGAATCTGAACCACAGTCAGGAAGTACGAAAGATCGTGCAAAGAAATCCTGATAGATATCATGTCCTCTCAACATGTCACCATGCTACTCAATCATATCCCTGATAGCAGCATCTCCCTGAGGATCGTGTATGTCAATCTCCAACCAAATGGCCTCCTCGCTAGTAGGGCTATCAAAAAAGCTTGTTGTTCGCGAATAGCATGTGTTTGGCTCATTAAGTAGCTCGTGTTCAGCTCGTTCGTTAACTAAACAAGCTGAACACAAACAAACATTTTAAACTCGATTTATAAACGAGCCAAACATGAACAATCATTTATTCAATCGTATTTTCAAAATAAAATTTATATTATATTATATTATATATATATATATCTTATAAATATAGATAAATGTTACATGTTTAATTTTATTGTAAAAATAATAATTAAAATTAAGTTTAAGTTTTCATCTAAATGTTTAAATAAATATTCTTAACTATTGTATATCTTCTTTTTTTATTTTATTATATGTACATATATTAGATAAATAATAAACAAAATATTTTCTTTATTTTGAATAATATTATATGTATATATGTATATATATATATATATATATATATATATATATATATATTAGTTTGTACATAAAATAAAATATAACATTATTAGAAAAAAAAGAGAGTGAAAGTGAAATGAAAATGAAATAAAATGTGAGCTATTTGAGAAAGGTAGCTCTACTCAATCAGAGAAATAACATAACTTAGAAAGTCTTGCATTACAAGCTAGTGCGCGGAATGAAAGTATGAGCGCGGTTAGGTCTCTCTCCCCTCCGACGGCATAAATGGTTCCTTCTCCCCCTTCTCCCCTGCCGGATCTTCACTTTCTACCTTGTCTGGCCCTTTTTCTCTCCTCGGGTAGGTGGCCTCCGGCTGCGGTTGGGGGCCTGATCTCCCCTCTCTAGCCTAGTCTGGGGTTGTGTGCTATGGATATCACCTCGACCTCCTCCTTTCCGCATCTGGCTCCTAAAATGGGGGCTGCTAGAGACCCCGATCAACACCCTCCGAACCCTTCACCTCTTCTTTCCTGGAACTAGAAGGCCCTGTTAACTTCTCAGAAGGAAAATGAAAACTCCCTGTCTCTTTCTTTCAAACCTTCATCTAATGAAGAAGTCTCATTCTTGGAAGCCAAATTGGAAGCAGGTCAAAAGGAATTGGAGCTCTCGCTGGTTGGGCACGCTATCGGAAAATGATCTTTCTATGGATCCCTTCTTGCTGCGGTCAAACGCAAATGGGCATTCCAAGGTCACCTGGACCTATTAACCCTAGAGAGGGATTTTTTCCTCTTTCGGTTCTCTTGCAAAGAAGACTATGACATGGTGTGGAATGATGGACCTTGCTTTCTAAATGGGAGACCCTTTATCTTTCATGAATGGTCATGGGACTTCCGTCCGATCAAAGAAAATTTCTCAAATATTCCTTTATGGGTAAAGCTCCCAAACCTCCCCTTATGCTGTTGGAATGAAGATGGGCTCTCTAAAGTAGCTAGTAAAATCGGTATACCTATAGCAGTGGACAATCTTACCGCCTCTAAAGCCCGACTGACTTTTGCCCGGGTTTGTGTTCAGGTATGTCCCTCATCACACCTTCCTGACTCCATTCCTTTAAATCTTAATTGATTAAAAGTTAAGAAAGCGGTTCACTACGATTAGAAGCCCAAAGCCTGTCTAAAATGCATGACTTTTTCACACGATGAGAAGAACTGTCCTCTTAACCCGCCCTCCAGCCAGGGGAAGAAGCTTGAGTCACATGCCTACCCCTAGACCTTTCAAACTCCCTACGGGGAACCCTCAAACCACTCCTAAAGAGACCAACCTTACCCTCCTTCTCAATTCCTTCCCTCCCCCTCCCAATCATGTTCATCCTATTACACAGACCCCATCTGATATTCCCATTGACAATACTGCTGCTGCTACCCTACCTTCCCATCCCATCACCTCCCTAAATGATCTAAACTAGCTTCCATCTCAATCCCATTCTAACTCTACCCATGAAGAATCAAATCCTGCTTTTATTGGGGAGGCCAAATACAATTCAATTCTCAACCTTGTTTGTCACTAGGTCTGCTGCTTGCTCTCCATCTAAAACATCCTCATCTCGTCCTCAAGATTCTATTCCCAAAATCACTGGGAATCTGAATTCTAATAATGAAAAATCCAAGTCCCCTAGCTCTCTTGCTCACTTAGGCCACAAGCCTAAGAAGAAAGGCAAGAATCATTGATTTGTTGTCCCTATGTCTCCCCCTAAGTTTGGTTGTTGGAATGTGAGAGGCCTTTTGGCTGAAGGCCGGATTCGTGACTATGCCCGAACTATAAAAGACAATCACCTTGACATGTTTTGTATCCTGGAAACCAAAATAATCTTTGAAAGTAGCAATGATCCCCTTCTTACTACAAAATTATCTCTATTTTCTAATGAAGAATGCTGTCACAATTTTGATGTTTGTTCGGGTGGAAGAATATGGCTCAAATGGAACTCCCATTCCCTATCCTTTACCCCTACTTGGATAAATGCCCAATTTATCCATGGGATGGTCTCTACCCCTTCCTGCCCCAGGTATTTCATTACCTGGATTTATGCTCATAATGATGCTAAAGATAGAAGGGAGCTATGGGCTTTCCTTTGACAGATTTCTTCCTCTATGACTGAACCTTGGTTGGTGATTGGTGACTTCAACTGTGTTTTATATTCTAATGAGAAATTGGGTGGCAATCCAATTCCCCCAAATTGTCTCACTGATTTTAAGGATTGTGTACATGATTCAGGACTTCTTGATCTACCTAGCTTAGGACTCTTCTTCACTTGGTCAATCTCAGATTGGACAATCATATAAGACAAGAATAGACAGGGCTTTGTGCAATGCTCATTGGCTTGATATCTTCTCCACCTCATCTTATAAGGCTCTCTCTCCTTTAACCTCAGACCACTCCCCTTTGATAGTCTCCTTTCAGGACTCTCAGCAGAAGAATCACAGGTTTATTTTCAGAAATTATTGGGTGCTGAACCAAAATTTTCTTGACTCTGCTTCCAAAGCTTGGCAGGTCTATGTCAGTGGATATCCCATTCTTGTACTGTTCAAGAAACTTAAAATTATAAAGGATCATCTCAAGTGCAAAAAGTTGGAATCTATCTCCCTTGAGCAACAAATTAGAATGCTAAAAGATGATCAGGAATATCATATAAAAAATCTTGAAAAAGACCCCTCCAATCCAATCTGCCTCCAAAATTTGGAAGATATTAATGCTCAATATGGGGAAGTGGTCAGGAAAGAGAGCATATGGGCAAAATAAAGAGCCAAACTCTATTGGCTTTCTCATTCTGATGATGATCTTAAATTTCTCTACTACTCTATTAAGGAGAGACACAATACAAATCTGATAAAGGAACTTTAGGTAGATGGTAATGCTATTTCAAAAATGATGATATTGCCAATGCAATTTATGGGTACTACTCATCTCTTTTAAACAAATCCCTATTGACTAGGTCGTCCCCATCTGATGTACCTATTGGTACTCCCATTACTAAAGCCCAATCTGAGGCGTTATGCTCCCCAATTATGGATTCAGAAATTATTGCAGCCCTTAAAAGTATAAATGAGGATAAAACTCTGGGTCCTGACGGTTTCACATCCAAATTCTTCACTTCCTCCTGGAATATTATTGGGGCTCAATTTATGTTAGCAGCCCATCATTTCTTCAAAACTAAGCATCTCCCCAAGGTTTTCAAGCATACTCTTATCACCTTGATCCTCAAAATTAAGCATGCAAATAGTATAGCTAATTATCGACCCATATCTCTTTGTAATACCTTCTACAAAGTAATTGCAAAGGTCATTGCTAATAGACTCAAACCTATTTTATCCATAATTATACACCCTGCTCAATCTGCTTTTATAAAAAATAGAGATATTGCTGATAACATTTCAGTAGCTTAGGAACTTTGCTTGGAATTCAATAAGAGAGGCTCTCCTAAACTCTTTTGTGCTAAGCTTGATCTTTATAAAGCATTTGATAGTGTGAACCGTGACATGGTCTTTCTCAAACTCACTCAAAAAGGATTCCCAAAGATTTTTGTTGATTGGATAAGAGCATGTATTTCTAAAATCCCTTTTTCTATTGTACTAAATGGACAAATAGAAGGGTATTTCAAATCGTCAAATGGATTGAGACAAGGATGCCCCTTGTCTCCATTTCTTTTTACAATTATTATGGATGTATTTTCTTGTTTGCTAGAAAAATTGGAGAAAGCTAAACAATTCAATTCGATCACATATGGCAACTCTTCCATATCTCATCTCTTATTTTCCGATGATATTCTAGTGGCTGGGGTGCCTGATTACCAATCTATTTCTAATCTAAATGAAGTGCTGGCTACTTTCTCTTCTCTAACAGGCTTGGAAGTTAACCGTCAGAAATCACTAATTTGCTTTACAAGGAATACTGAAAGTTCTCACATTCTCAGCTCTCTTCTAAACATTATCCCTGGTGATTTCCCTTTTAAATACCTGGGCCTACCACTAGCTGCTGGGCAAATTAAATCTATTCATTTCACCCCACTTCTCGATAAAATTTTTAGATGGCTTGCTAGTTGGAAATCTAAATGGCTCTTCTATGGAGGCAGATTTCAGCTTATTCGATCCTTTATTAATAGTTATTTAACTTATTGGCTTAGGGCTGTGGCTTTCCCTAAATGCATTATTAAGAAGATTAAGTCCTTAACTGCTACTTTTTTTTTACCATGGTGATGCTTATGGCAAAATGCTCCCTATATCGTGGATCAAAACAACTCTATCGAGGGACAAAGGGGCAACTAGGCTTTGTTCTATTGGTACTCTTAATATCCTTTGCAAGACAAAAATTTTATGGAAAGTTCTAACTCAAACCTCTACTCTTGCTGATTGGAATACTCAGAAATATGGCTCTATTTGGCAGAAACCCCTGAAATCTTCTCCATTATGGAGAGAGTTACAGGTCTATGCTTCTAGATTTAAAGGGAAACTAGAATATTCAGTTGGTGATGGGTCTCTATTCTCCTTATATCACGATCCTTGATGCAATGGTAAATTTCTGTTGGAAATTTGTGGTGCTGAATGTATTCCTTTTATTAACAGTCCTATAAATTCCAATCTCAATGCTATAATAAGGCACAGTAGATGGAATCTGCCAGGTGCTTTTGCTGTTGGATTCTCGGCCTGCTCCCTCGCTATTATGAAAATTGATCTGCATTCTGGCAATGATACAGTTCTCTGGAATGGGCAATCTTTGATTAACAGTAAATGCATTCTCTCCTCTCTCTTTGAACAATTCCCCTCCGTGGAAGGTTTTAAAGAAATATGGTTTAAAGGTGTTGCACTCAATTACGCTTTATTCTACTGGATGGAAAACCTGGGAGGTCTTAAAATATCGGATATGCTTAGCCGTAGAGGGCTTGGTTCTAACCTGGATTGCCTCCTTTGCTTAACTGAAAAAGAGTCCCATAACCATCTCTTCTTTAGTTGCCCCTTCTCGCATAAAATCATTAGAGACTTGCTTCCTAACGAGAGCTTTTTTCTCCATCAACCTACTCTCCATACGGTTCTCTCGGCTTCCTCCCTCCAGGTGCATTCTGCTGTGAAGAGGCTTTTCCTTCTCATTACTATGGTCTGCATAGTTTATTGCCTTCTGTTGCTGAAATATTTTCTTGCTGAATCATATGTGGGAGGTTCTGTGCTTGTTCTTTTGGGGTACGGATTGGGTGGTTTTGTGGCTTTGCTGACCCTTCAGTTCTTTCTCCATTGGATGGCAGCTATTGCCAACTGTGGGGAGCTCAATCCATTGGCTGGGTGCTTTTGCTGAATATCTAATTCGTCCCTAAGTCCTGGACCTTTCATGTACATGTTTTTTTGATGTTGTTATTTCAATTTACTCCTTAGCTTTATTTCCCATACGCTGTTATATTGTAACTCTCTTTTGGAATGAAATTTGGGCTTTGCCCTCAACTTTTCCAAAAAAAAATGAAAATAAATAGAGATGGGTTAATTAAAAGAAGATTAATTATATATATACAAAACCTGTGCAATTTTTATTATAGAATATGTATAGTAATTAAATTAAATTTTAAAATAAAATCCAAATCCTCTCATATCTTCCCACCCACATGCCGTCCGTCCTTGGCGGTTTTGCAACATGATAAAATAAATCATTTTTTTTTTGTTTTGTTTCTTTTTTTAACTCATATTCTCCTCTACAGAAAAGAGAAAAAAGGGGTTTTATTTTCCGCCCTCTAACATTCATTTGGGTGCTCACAGACTCTCGATCTGAAATGATTCCTCTCTTCTATTTTCGCTCATCCCCTCGACAGCAGATGCTCGCCCCCTCTCAATCCGAAAGCCAGTCTCACGCTCTCTCGTGAATCCCTTCAAGCCACAAGAAAATCCCCGTCTCCTTTCAATATAAAGAACTCGGGCTAATTCTCATTTCTTCTCCCTCAAGCCATAAGTCTTGCATCCGTTCTCATTCCATCTCCCTTCTGTGGCTTTCCCTTTTTTCAACTGAGAGGCAACTCCATCATCAAGCGGGTTCCTCTCAGCATTCTATTTCCCTCAAGCCCCTGACTCCTCCCTTCCATTTCTATAAATGAGAGTGTAACTAATACGAGTCCAGTTTGTGTTAATTGAACTGATCTAAGTGGAATGAATCCAGCTTGAGCTAGGAATAGGGATTGGGTTCAACGGCTACCTCCTGAGCCATCTGATCACGCTGTATTCCTCCTTGTCGTTGGATCTAGCACTTGGACTTACCTTATTAGCCTTGAATTTCACCGTCTGATCCTTCTACCGATTGTGGAATCCACACGACTTATTCCTGATCGATTGATCTGATTGTCTTGATAACTGCTCCATTAGAATGGACTTGAGCCGTTGATGGATGTTGCTATGGCTGGTTGCTGGTCGTCTGATGAATCTTTCGTGAGAAGCTTTTGCATTAACCTATTTTTGACGATTCAGTCGTCGACACTCGAGAGAAGGGAAAGAAGGAGCGGGAAAAACCCTAGGGTTCCTGCCGGGAAAGATGGTGATTCCGGTGAATAAACCAGAAGAAATTGCAGGAGGAAGAAGGAGAAGAAGAAGGAGCAGAGAAAGAGAAGAATTCCTTTCAGAAATATATTCATTACCTTCTGTTTGGCTTCTTACTTCTATTTATAGTCTCTTCTCTCTATTACTAATATGGATCTGGGCTTTCTATACATGGATAACTACTTTCTGTTTAAAAATATTGAGTTTCTTGCACTCTTGTAACTATTTTCGATTCTGAGTTTGTTGATCTTTTTTGCGGCTTCAGTATTTGTTAGTTATTTACGTTGACTTAGCTATAAAATCATTTCTTGGTTTCTTGATTGCTTCTTTATTATTCTTTTGTCATCGAAGATCTCTCTTGGGTGTTGATCAGGATTCATTCTGGAAGTTCTTTGGCTTCTCTTCTGTTATAATCTATGTTGCTCATCTTTGATTTCTGATATTTATTAATTCTCTGTAAGGGTCTTGTATTGAGTTGTAGTCTGTAATTCCCTTCTTGTACTATAGCCCTTTTGTTGTAATTTATGGATGTATGTGGCCCATTTCTTACTCTTCTAAGTCTTTTAGCAGTAGAATGGCCTATACTGATTTTTAATTTATCATTTTCTATATTATTGAATGAAGTCTTTCATCCAATATGGAATTTTTTTATTCCTTTTGATTTTGTTGTCTTTTGGAGAATTTGGAATCATATCAGTAACCGAGAGGCTACTCTACCATCAAATAGGTTCTTTTCGACAACCACTCTCACAACCCAACAACCTCACTCCCCTTTCTCGACAAAAGCTCTTCATCCCCTCAATCGAGCACACAACCGCACGATTCCTTTTTCGATCATCTCCACATTCTGATGCAACTTTTCCCCCATCTACTTCTCTTTCCCTCTCTCGGTTAATTGTTCCAGCGAGCCCCGACTCCTTCTTTGACCTCCCCTTTGATAAACGATGGCTGCCGAGAGGCAACTCTACCATTACGTAGGTTCGTCTTAGCTCTGGCATTTTCCCCATCTTCTTCCCTCTCTCTTGGTTTATTACAGGTACGAGATCTTCTTTCTCCTTGCCGTCTGTCATTCCGTCCAATCTACTCGACCAAATTTTTCCTATTCATTGCTACAGCCCAATATTCCTCCTCGCACTTTTGCTTGGTTGTCAAAACAACAATTAACACATTTTTCTCCTAACTTGATTTTACTTTCGAGATTCAACCGTACCTCTCATTGGCATTATTTCCATTCTAGCTCTTTAGGATTAAAAAAATCAAACTTAAGTGTTATCACTTTTAAGTTGCAAATCAGTCATATGGACATGCAAGTTTATCATTATTGTCGATTGTGGATGTATAGAAGTGTGTAAAAATTATATGTATATGTGTATGTTTAATTTTTTACAGGTTTGAAGACTTTATCACTTCGTCGGTGACAAGATAAAATTTCGATGTGTTTCAAACACCAAACATTTATCATCGTGATGGTAGGCCAAAATAGGCGTAGCTCTCCCTATACCGAAATTTGAAATGAAATTCAGGACTTAAATAAATTTAAATGGAAATCATCTAAACAAAAATTAAATAAAAAAATACATAATAAATACAAAGGTATACATCAAACCAAAGAAAAGAAGAGGAAAAACACTTACAAAAAATTTTAAGCAAATTGAAAGCCCACTCAAATTTTGAGCTAGAATCCTTCTCCCTCTCTTTAAAGTGCTCTAAACTCAAGCAAATGACATGAAATGCAAGGCCCTTCCTTAACCTCATTTATAAGAGGTGGAAAGAATCAATATGGGACTCACTCTTATTTGAACTTAGTAATTAAGTATGATGACGGGTACGACATGTGTAAAACATGTCACAACCACCTCATTCTACATTTGCTATCAAGTCAAATGCATCAATGATTGGAGGATCCATACAAAAGCTATAAAGAGTTTGCATTAAGTTAATTGGAAGGTTAATTCTCAAATATAAAAGAATTCAAATTAGATTATGAAGTGAGATTATTCAAAAAAATTAATTGCTCGCTCATGAGCAAGAGCATCACTTAAGAGCTTGTTGACAACACTAATAATAGTATTTTTATTGAGCAATAAAATCATGACAATAATAAAAAGCCATCATCTTTATAGATTTGAAAATCATTGAGTTCAAGCGAAACTCACAAGGGACAAAATAGCTTGCTATTAAGCATAAACATAATATCCAATGAATGATTGAAATGTGTTGTGGGTCAAGATAGACTTATATGGTTTGTCAAAGAATCTAAATAGGGATTGTGATGAACTCGATGTTAACCTATAAACACAAGTGAAACTTGCAATGCACTTAATGTTCATTTACAGGTTGAAAGAAAATTTATAACAAATTTAATCACTTATTAACAAACATAAATGAAGACCTTTGGTAAACCCAAATAGTATGTCGATCAACATAATAAAGAGTTCTTTGTGAACGAATGCCTCATGCTTGACTCCAATTGCATGAGTTGAGAAGAGTTGAAGAAATTTGAGTAAAATTTATAAAGAATTTGGTAGCTTGCCAATGAATTTGAAGGTAGTTCTTGCAATATTTCGCTTCGAGTAATCTAAAAGGAAATTCAGTTCAACAAACGATCAGATCACATGATACTTGCAATAAGTTTGAAATCTAGCTTCGAAATGCAAATATCAATTCAAGCATGACTTAAGCAACAAGGCTTATATTCAATAAGCTAAGTTGAAAGAGATATAATAGCTTGTCTATGGGTGAGAATAAAAGTTGAATATGATGAATTAAGAAATTGCCATCGAACCCGCAATACTCAAGTGCAAGCAGGCGGAAGGCATCATTTAAAAATTTAAAGTAATTCGCCATCGAATCTTTAACTTTTCATACAAGCAGACATAAGGCGACACTAAATTAAATTCTGCATGAATTAAAGCTTCCTTCAATCCAAAAACTAAAAAATTTCCATTCTAATTATGATTTTCATAATCAATGATCTTATTAATTAGATGAAATTATTTAAGCTAAATATGCATGCATGTGCTTGAACATAGAGATTTAAGGTACAAATCCTAATGTCTGAAAAGGCTGTGCACATTAAGTTAGGATTAAATAAAAAAATAAGAGATTAATCTCATAATTTAAAAATAAAATAAATTGAATTATTGAACACCTGCATGGGCCCCGACACCTTGTTGAATGTTTAAATTCATGTGTCTGAGGATGCTGTGCCGGTTTAAATCAGATTGACTTAAATGTTTTACACTATGAATTATGCAATTATTTTGAAAGAGAAAATCATTTTGAAAGCCTGAGCATATTTTTAAAATTCAATATTTTAAATATATACTTATGTATGTATTTTAATAAGCTAACACATTCATATGGTGAAAGTTGAGTCCTATTTTGAGCTGTCAAATCCTCCTCCTCATAGAGAATAGAGTCAATAAGATTGATCCTTTTCGATAAAAAAATTAAGTGATTAATTTTAGTAAGGTTGCATATAAAAATTAATATAAAATGACACTTTCAAGTTGATCACATTAAGACCACTCTTTCTTCTTTTGTAAAGCTTTTAATAATTTTAATATGGCTATTTCATGTTTAGAGATTCAAATATTTAATTTCAAAAATCTTAAAATACAATTAGAGGTTTCAATCTATAGATCAAATCTTCCTCCTATAGGAGTAGAGTTGACAAGATCTAATGTGATATAATAAGATTTCAAAATTGTAGACCCGATCCTCTATGAGCAAAGAGTAGAGTTGATAAGGTCTATCTGATGATAGTTGTGTTGATTGAGAATATTACTATTATCAAAATTTCTTAAAATTTCAATATTAAGCAAAATTCTTATCAACTATCAAATATTCTAGAAAATTTTAAAATAAGAAAATTGATTAAATGAAAATTCATCATAAATAATAATAATAATAATAATAAATTCATTCATCTATCTTTCGTAATTATTTATCGGGGGTGACAAATTTAATATTAACTCAGGCTCACAAAGCAGCTAATGTCATATTATGTATAGTGCTACATTCGCACTCAAAATGTTCTGCACCAGTAAGGATGTGGCCCGTGTCCTCTGTCCACGTGGTTTGACCAGTAGGCTTTACATATGAAGCAATTACGACCAGAGCTCTCTGGCTGGGTGGTTTGGCCAATAGACTCCTCGAAATTACAGTCATGATTGTAGCTTGTATGTTCCCTAATGGTTTCTACCTCTTTGAGTTATGGATCATAGAGTATACCTAATAGGGCATAAAGCTCGTTGTTAACTAGAGTGGACTTAAGATTGCCCCATTTGACAAATATCAACCCTAGACTACAAGGTCTCTTTGAACTACGCAACTCATGGCTACTGATAAAGATCCTTTGATCAGGTTGGGTCGACCACCTCCTCTAACTAAGTGGACTAGAGATCATGATAGCCTGGGATGAAGGAACAATTGGATCTTGATGGGGCGCGTCATCATTCCCCAACCATCCACTTCAAGTAAAGGATGATGAATTTCATAAATTTAAATTCCAAAACTCCACATACTGCTACTATATGCTATGCATTTGGCGGTCTAACGATTAACCTTAATCGAAAGTTCTCTCTCAGCATTGGGAGGAGTAATTAACTATATGTACTTATGCTTATAAGAAACCTGGAACCAAATCTAAAGTCCTCACAAAATGAGGGCAAAATCTCTGGGTAGTGTCTTATCTACTATTCCATCTGCCTTCTGAAAATATAACCGACATAATTTAGACTCTCTTTATTGAGAGATAGATGGCGAATTTTCAGAGCCCACAAATTTCTTATTAGACTCATTTGATTGCTTGTAAAAATATAATATGGAAAATAATGATTATATTTTTATTTGCTTTTGAGAGTAAAATATGAATCATCTCATTTGAGAGTGTTTTAAAAGATTTGTGAAGTTTGATATGAATGGCTGTGATAAAGTTAACAAACCATAATTGTTCTTTTTTCAAAAAATGATTTTAATTTTCAATTGAATCTATACTTTAATGCAAGGGTGATTCTTTTGTTCTCTCTCTCTCTCTCTCTCTCTCTCTCTCTCTCTCTCTATATATATATATAGGTCTATTTCATATTTTACAAACTAAAAGCCGCATATAACTATAAATACCTAAGAAAACTATAAGAAATTTAGAACATGATCTTTTTAGGGTGTAGTTTTTAATAGAAAAAAAATTTCATTAGCAGCAATAGAAAATTTAAAGCAAGTGGCCATTACTTAAATCCATATTCTAAAATAAACACACTTGTTGATGACTACAAGTTAAATTGATTCGATATTCAATCAAGTATTGGGCTCTATCCTTTTATAGAGGGAGGCGAATCAACAATCATTGGAGAAGAAGGTAGAGATGCTTTAATGTTAATTTGGATGGGTGGTATGGTATCTTTCTCAAGTAACGAAACTCCTTCATGAATAGTGATAATTAGATGTTCTTTTTTGGGAATATAATATTTGATTGTCTATGTTGAGCTCTTTGCTCGGCAAAGTTCTTATAACCATGATTCTCATGGGTGAGAGACAATGAGAATAGAAGCTTTGCCATTTCTCAAATATTTTAATAATATTATTTCACTTGAGAGACAACCAAATGACATCCAAATAATTTTTGGATTAATATTCTTCACTAAGACTAGCAATTAATGGCTTAAAAATATAAATAGTAGGAGTATCCAATGAAAAGTGTTGCTAAAAATTGCCTAAGGAGAATATGATGGATTTACCAAATAGGTTCTCTTTGAATTTAAAAATGCACTATTAATGAGAACAATAGAGAACTTTTTAGATAATTTAAAAAGGCCATTTAGAGAGTTTGATTATAAAATTATAAACCAACATAATTCTTTTTAGATGATGATTTTACAATCATCAACTCAAGAAAATGTTAATATAATATTCTTAGATTAAACAATGAAAAGTGAAACTACCTCAAAATTACATACCTGAAAAATAGAGTTGATTGATTAAAAAGCAAGCCTACCAAACATGAATTCCTCCACCAATAATAACTTTAAAGGACTTGATAATCATAGAAGTATACAATCAAGAAAATAAATAAATAAATTTCCATTGATAAGATGAAGATCATCTGGGTTGTATATTGGAGGAAAAGAATTTAGGGGTTGAACACGATTGAGTCAAAGAGCAGTTATGGAGGATATTGATAAATGACTTATTATTATAAGACATTTGGCTCCAAATAGTGATGGAATCAGTTAAGTGGTGGCTCCAATAAGAAAGAAGAAGACATTCAAAATTGGAAGAAAATGGAAGCGTCTCATCAATGAGAATTAATAACCAATAAGCAGATCAGTGTCATTGAAAATAGATCCAAAGGCAATTGCAATAAGAACATCATATCAGAAAATAAAGATGGGACTAAGAGATACCAGTTTAATTTGGAAAGGAGGAGGAACAACTAATGGTGGATAACAAGAGATTCATAAACTTGTGGAGACCTAATAATGGATAGGGGTGTAAGCAGGCAGTCTTCGTGTTCTTCGTGTTGAAATGAAATTTCATTTATTATTGTTTGAATTGTTATGATTATATCAAATAAATGTAATAATCAGAAAAATGTAAGAGGGATTCTAGGCCAATCTTTGTATAATAAAACTTTAACTAAATTAAACTTTATATATATATATATGTGTGTGTGTGTGTGTGTGTGTGTGTGTGTGTGTGTGTGTGTTTGCATATATATAATTTTTAATATAATATAATATTATATTTTGAATTAAATCGAGCCGAACACGATCGATCAAAGGATTGTTCAAGTTCAGCTCGTTTATAAATCAAGCTTGATATGTTTGTTCATGTTCGACTCACTTAGTTAACGAACGAGTCGACAGCCAGTAATGAGTCGAACATCACTAACAAATTTTTTGACAACTCAAATAATGGATGACCAACCTAAAATAAAATAAATATAAGGATACCCCTAATTAGTATACCCGAAAGAAGAGAGGCGGCCACCCACAATGGTAGCATAAGGAAAATGGTGAAAACTTCAAGGATTAAGGTGGAAGCAAATATGAGAGGAGACAAGGACAAGGATTTTGAGTTGTGCAATGGCAACAAGGAAGGGGAAAACCAATAACATGAGTACGAGGAATGCTAGAACTTCTAAGTGAAAAAACTCAAGAAAAGAAAAAAAATCATGGGGACTTCCCTAGTCTAAATAATCTACTGTATATTTTAATTTACAAAGTTGCACTCCTCTCTAAGAATAAAAAAGATGAGATTATAGAATTGTGTATAACAAATTAAGTAATGACAACTTTAAAATTAGATTACAACAGTTGTATAGCGATGATGGGGCTATAACAACCACTAATGGGGTTCGATAATAACTGTCTGAGGTGAATGATGGCTATTGGTAGTGGATGGCTTCAAGCTTCTAAGCTTAGCTCTTCACCTATCTTCCAAGCATCCTCTCATTCTCATGGTGAGAATAAAGTTCTATTTATAAAATTTTGATAAGAGTATTTCGATAAGTTTAGGCAAAATCCTAAGTACTCTATTAGACAATCCATATTGATCTCCTTAATCAAAGATGATTTCTTGAGAATTTAAGTGTCTTAATGATTTTTGATTTGAGTGATCTTAAGTTCATTGATTCTCTCATCCATTAAATTCAATTAAAAACATATTGTCTTGAAGTTTATAATTACACCTTTGAAACTTGATTTGAGCTCATTTGGACTCAGAATAAATCATTCTTGATCTTGGTACGTCCTTTGAGTGCTTAATTTGACTAAAATTTATTAAAATTAAAGTTTGAATGATTTATATTTTAATACACATCTTATTTTGAGATACATGTTTGATTTTATTTATTTATTATGATATATCAATACTTAAACTTCAATATTTACTTATAAAATATTTAAATCTTTAACATCACATAAAAATATTATTAATATTAATTTTTTAAAACTTAAATTTAACTATATATATAATTATCAAAATTTAAATATTAAATATATAATTTAATTATGTGAAATTTTATATATGTATGTCTGTGAACTAACGTTTTTTGAAGTGTAATCTTCCAGGTGCGGCCCACACACCATCTCCACTCACACTGCCCATTCGCATGATAAAAGCCATGAACAACGCTCGCGCTCTCTCGACCTCTGGCTGCTGATATGCGGATCAGGACAAGCAAACCACAAGAATCAACGAAACCTTTCCCTCTCTATCCTCAGCCATGACTTCTGCAGCATCTCCTGCCTCTTTCTGTCTCGTACCCTCAACATCTTCCTCCTCTAGTTGCCGGCGCTCTGTACCCTCCGCTGCCGTCGTAGGGCTGAGATTCCCGCTTCGGCGTCTAGGCTTCGCCGGAGCAGCGGCAGACCCTCGTCTGACTGCCCACGTGGCGTCGAAGATCCGGGAGGTGGCCGTCCGGAGCGGGAGGGGGCCGAGGGGCGTCACGGCCATGGCAAAGAGGAGCGTAGGGGACCTGACAGCAGCGGATCTTAAGGGGAAGAGGATCTTCGTTCGCGCAGATCTCAATGTTCCTTTAGACGAGAATCAGAACATTACAGATGATACGAGGATCCGGGCAGCGGTCCCTACCATCAAGCATCTATTGAGCAATGGGGCGAAGGTCATTCTTTCCAGTCATTTGGTCAGAATCTCTCCCCATTGATGTTCCTTGTTCTTCTTGATATCCTATTAATCGTATTGAATTCTTTTATAGGTTATATACTGATGTGCCCTAATTTCAGAATGATGATTTGAGACCTTCTTGTTTGCTGCATTTCATTCCATAATTTGGTGATGCGTGGTCAAAGTTTTTTTTTTTTATTTTTTTTATAAGGATCACTTACCGAGATTTGATTATTTCAAATTAATATTCTATTTTCCTGTTCTGTGACATTATTCTCTATTCTCTTTCAAGGTTTTCTCTTTCAAGGCTGCTAGCATGGTTGCAATGTGATTCACTAATAAAGGGTTTCTGTGATATTATAGAATCCTTTAAAACTTGCACCTTTCTTTTTCATTTTTTTATATTTGGTTGAGAGCTTAACTTCCACACTAACATCAAACCTTATCTTGCGTGTAATTTAACTGAATATACTAAGAAGCTATGCAACTTGATGGATGAGATGGAAAACAATCGCTGACACAATACATTGATACAGGCATATGATATTTTCATCATAAAAAGTAGGATATGGCACATTATGAACATGAGATTTTATAAATTATCAATATAAAATATGTGATTAACATCTGATGTTAATTATTTTTTTTAAAAATGCATTAAATAATGTAGTATGAAATCATATATATTATGTAAAAGCTTAATAATCAACATAAAAAGCCAACATTGATTTAATGGCAATTGAATACAAGAACATTTTGTAATGAAAGAAAGCTAATTCAATTAAGAATAAAAATTCTGTCTTTTAAGGTGAACTGTAAAATTGAAAACCAAAAAAAAATTGTTTGAAAATTGATCATAGATACTAAAATTAAGGCTTGGGAGAGGGATGTTAAAACCACAACTAAGTAAAGACAGATTGACAAAGAGTTGTTGAGTGAGATTAACAACTCTTTTGAAGATATTGGAGACGGAGAGCCTTTGAGGCATTGAGAAGTATAGTAGCTGTAAACTTGGAAAAGAGCAACACCATAATTTCTTCCTAATATTTAGGGATGTGCAAAAAAAAAATGGAAATTCTTACAAAACGAGCTAAAATAATAATTTTGGATTTTGTGTAAACCAACTTATTTGTTATCATCAATTAATAGTAACGTCAGATTACAACTCTGACTTATAGGTTCTTTCATCCTTTTATGTTTCATTCCTTTACGCTCAATTCACATAGTGATGATGACCAAGGAAACAGAAAAGAATTAGGGTACAGCGATGTAAGCTTGTTAAATGTGAAGCTTAACTCTCTTGGTAAATATTCTCTAATTCTTGGATATTTTTTGGCCAAATATCTATTGCTCAGTGGAATAAAGGAAGTTGAAAGTTACACCTTCCATGATTTTCAAAGTCTGAAGGAGCAGATGCTTGGAATGCTAGTTGTAATTTTCACGTATAATTAAATCTCCTTATTGTAAATTGGGTCAGCTTTTGTTTCTGAAGAACGTGAAAAACCATGAGTAGAACTGGAGGAGATAGTAACAGAATACAAAAGTATGTATTTTTGTTAGAGGAATAAGTTATTTTGCATTTAATCGGTATTTCACACCCGGATTGGGAAATTAGGCAAAGCAAATAAGTTTTTCAGCAATCTGTACCTTTTGTTTACAAAGTATTTACTTGAATTTGTAGTCATTTTAGTCAATTGAGGTCATGCCATATAGTTTTCTTTTGCTTGAATGAATGCAATCATCAACACTTTACAGTTCGATCTCTTATGGCAGTACTTTCTGTACAAATTCAGAGGAATTGAGCCATTGACTATAATATTCCGTTTTTCATTTACATATGAACTTCAGGGTAGGCCTAAGGGCGTTACACCTAAGTACAGTTTGGCTCCACTTATTCCCAGGCTATCTGAACTCCTCGGGATAAAGGTATGATCTTTTTCATTCATATACTAAAGTTTTTGGTAGTGACACCGCTATTGAAAATCTCCATTAGTGATGTAATTGACTTAAGCTGACTCATGAAGCATGTTGGATTTGGCTCAATAAATAGATCATGAGCCGAACTTAATGAGCTAACGAGCCAAGTTTAACTCTATGAGCTACTTGTTTAAAAAATGTTAATATAAAATGTACATGAATGATGTTAGAATTCAAGCATTTAACTGCAAAGTTATTATAAATATATAAAATTATACCCTCTTCCTTATCCCAACTGATTTCTTATTATAATTTTATTCTTCTTACAACCGGTGCTTGGTTTAGAATCATTTTCACTTTTTTTTAATAAATAAGTTTGCTTGTGGGCCAACTTGAACTTGAAGAATTGAGGTTGAGCTCAAGCTCAAACTTGATTAATTAATCATGTTCAAGCTCAAGCTCGAGTTGGCTTAAGATCAACTCAACAAGTTCAATACCTCATCTCAATCATTTGGTCTTTTACATTCATTATTGAACAGGTTCAGAAGGCTGATGACTGCATCGGCCCTGAGGTTGAGAAATTGGTTGCTTCTCTTTCGGATGGCAGCGTGCTACTACTTGAAAATGTACGTTTTTACAAGGAAGAAGAAAAATGACCCAGAATTTGCAAAGAAGCTCACCTCCTTGGCTGATATCTATGTAAATGATGCCTTTGGAACGGCACACAGAGCACATGCGTCAACTGAAGGAGTTACCAAGTTCTTGAAGCCTTCTGTTGCTGGCTTTCTCTTACAAAAAGTGAGCTTTTCTACTAGATTTATTGTTGGTTTCAAAATAAAAAACTTAAATTGGTGTTTGACAATTTACTAAAGATTTTCTCTTTTAAACTTTACGTAATGAATTTTAATTCCTATTCTCACAAATGTTTATATTTTTTGTATCATTCAATAAGTCATTTAGATACTTTCTCTTTACTAAAACATTTTTGTCTTTTCTTCTTGTAATTCATATTTTACAGCGGGGTCATTTTAGTTTCATTATGCTTTTATTTATATTATGGCAAGATACTTTATGTCCTCTCCAAACAAGATGTTGTCCTATTTTTCAGGAGCTCAACTACCTTGATGGCGCTGTTTCAAACCCCAAGAGGCCTTTCGCTGCTATTGTGGGTGGTTCAAAAGTCTCATCCAAAATCGGCGTGATCGAATCGCTGTTGGAGAAAGTTGACATCCTTCTTCTTGGCGGAGGCATGATATTCACCTTCTACAAGGCACAGGGACTATCTGTAGGTTCTTCTCTGGTAGAGAATGACAAGCTAGATCTGGCAACATCTCTTCTCAACAAGGCCAAATCAAAAGGAGTTTCACTTCTATTGCCTACTGATGTAGTGATTGCTGATAAATTCGCAGCTGATGCAGATAGCAAGGTCTGATTTCCTTTCCATTCTTTGTCCAACTGCAGAATAAAATGTTGGTTATTGCTCTTATAAATTTGGAATTATAAGAATTGAATAAATTTGTTATCTGTAGGTTGTGCCATCATCTGCCATTCCTGATGGTTGGATGGGTTTGGACATTGGTCCAGATTCAATTAAAACATTCAGCGATGCTTTGGATGCCACAAAGACTGTTATTTGGAATGGTCCTATGGGAGTCTTTGAATTTGAGAAGTTTGCCGTTGGAACTGAGGTATGCAATCATCTCATTCGATATTACCATTGCGCCATGTGGGAAAACAGGCAAAACTTTTGCAAATGCAGATAAAAAAATGTAAAATATATAATATAGAATTAGTGCGTAAAAAAATAAGATATGATATTGAAGATTAGAGTGGTATATATATATATATATATATATATATATATATATATATATATATATATATATATATATATATATATATATATATATATATGTAAATATTGAAGTTTGGATGTTAGATATATAAATACATAAGAATTGTGTGGTATGTATGTAAATCCATCTAAATTTTATTGCCACTACTATAGATTTCATTTCCAATTATAGAGAATTATAATCCCAATTTCTAAGATACAAATATAAGGCAACACTGTTAACAATAAATAAATAAATAAATAAAGCAATGCTCCCGAAAGGGATTACGGTTAATGTCGATCTACGACTAAGAGGTTTGTTTGAGGTAACTATAACGAAATACTATAGAAGAAGTTAGTTATAATTGGTATAATAATTTTGAAAAGTTTTAAAAAAGTCAGACTAACTTTTTTTACAATCACGCTCTACCAGATATAGCATGAAAGCGCAGCTTTCTACAGATTTTTCAAAACACGGCTAAGTGGCGCGCACCCCAAACAAAGCTTAAATATGTATATAATACGTTTTCTTCTCAAGATAATAATCAACTCTACAACTTAGCACCTAATGTCTTCTGAGATTTTTTTTTTTTAAAAAAAGAGCCTCTCTTGACTTGCAGGCAATTGCGAAGAAGCTTGCAGAGCTTAGTGGTAAAGGCGTGACAACCATCATAGGAGGTGGAGATTCTGTTGCTGCTGTTGAGAAAGTAGGAGTTGCTGATAAGATGAGCCATATCTCGACCGGCGGTGGGGCGAGCTTGGAGTTGTTGGAAGGCAAGGAGCTTCCTGGGGTTGTTGCTCTTGATGAAGTTGTTCCTGTTGCTGCCTGAGGCAGCTCCTCCCTTCTTCTTGTTCATCCCACAAGAATTAATTAATGTATTTTTCTTTATATATATATATATATAAATCATGAGTAAACTTGAAAATTATGTTGAGTTTGCTGCTTTACCTTTATTAATCCCCTGAAATTAATCAGATTTTCTACTCCTGGTTTTAAAAAAATTGTAAATGCAGATTTTTTAAGGCAGATATGTTAATATATGTAAAATATTGGATTTAATCCCATGTAGGATAGATTTTGGGTTTAAAATGAATTTGGCTGCTTGTGTATTAATTTTATTTTCATTTTAGTTGGCACTTCTATCAAGTATTCCTCTTCACAGAGTCAAGTTTATATTATAATTTAAATAGCATGATTTCTCTCTTCATTCTTTGGGGCCTATTTGGCCTCATTTTTTATTTTTTAACGAATATATTTGGTTAGTATTTTTTAAACTATTTTATAAATTTTGTATTAAAAATAAATTAAGTTGTTTTAAAAAAAAATTTAAGTAATTTATGGGCGTTTTTAGTCATGTCTATAAAAGAATCATGCTTTCTGTTTTAAAAGATTTATTTGTGGTAACCGTGGTTATTTATAAAAATAGGTAGTGGTGTAAACGAGTTGAGCTTGAGCGAGTTGAATTTTAATTCATGTTCTGCTCGTTTGAAAATTACTCTATTCGTGGTTGGCTCATGTTCAAAATGGTTCGAAATTTCAGTGATCGTATTTGGCTCTAATTGTTCAAAATGCGAAAAATTTGTAAGAGCGAGATTTGAATTTGAGCTAATCTTTTACATCACAAATTTTAATTATTAAGTCATGTTTGTAACTGCGATATATATATAATATAATTTTTTATTTTAAGTTAAATTAAGTTGAACATAATTAAAGAAAGTATTGTTCATATTTAATTTATTTATAAATCGAATTTAAAATATTTATTCATGTTCGACTTGAATATAAACTATTTAACGAGCTAATAAAAATAACTGTGTTGTTAATTGAGGGTTTTTTTTAAAAAAAAATTTATCATGATTTTTTTTGCTTTAGAAAAAATTGCATGATAGCTATTTTATAATTACGACAATCTGCAGATATGATTATTAAAAGATGTTTTTCGTCATAAATATTTATTAAAAAGAAAATTTATATACATAATATATAATTATTATACATTTATATACTAATAGCTAATATTTATAAATATAGCATATTTTTTATGCTTAAAAAAGTATTTTTCATTTTTAAAAATTAATAAAGATATCATTTTTGATGTAATATTAAAAAAATAGGTGTTATATATAAGAATTATATATTATGTACGTAAATGCCCCTTTTTAAAAATGCCGTAAGCTGTATCTAAACAGAACTAATAGCGTTTTGAAAACCGCTATAAAAAGTCTTGTCGTAAACAGTAATCACTTGTATTTCTTGATCAAATATATGAGGCACTCTAGCCACGCTTGCTAACCCTGTGGTGGAGACCATGACTCATCTCCTGAAGGATAGGAGTTTAAAAGCATTAATTATTAACTTTTAATAATCATGATTAGTGATTATAAAGGATTCATGATTTAAGCTGTTTGGTTTAAAAAATTCTTTAAATATTTCATCTATTTGTCTTGGTTTTGAAAATGATTATAAAGATGATTTAGATGGATGGTAAAAAGATTTAAAGACATATTAAATCAAAATTAAAATTCACTCTCAAAGAACTAAAAAAAATTAAATAATAGTAATTGGAGAACTTTATTTCTCTTAGGTTATAAATTTGTATCACATACTTTGTGATTTATTGCCCATCATTTTAAAAAAATATATATATTTCATTTAATTTATACTGATTTCACTCTACCCTTTTTCCTAGCCCTCATTTCAATTACTTCAATATTTACATGTAATTGGTGCTATTGCATTGTTTTGATTGAAGTTTAACTTTTTTTTTTAGGATATGATAGTGGTATCTTCTATCCTCAAGTAAAAGTTGCTCAAGAAGGTTATTATTATTGAGATGATATTTAATCATGTTAAGTGACTTTCACTTACCTTCTTTGTAGTGCAGGACTAAAACATAATATTTTTTAAAAAATAAATAATAAATTTAATTAGAAAAATTTATGTTGAGTGTTAGATTCAAACCTACACCACTCCTATATGATAAAAATCACACAGCCACTCAGCCGTATGAGCTATGATGATTTTATCTCATATATATTTTGAATTAAATTGAATCAAACACAATCGACATTGAATAAAAATTATTAGTATTCATTTCTTTATTTAACGAATAATTCTAATAATTTAGCTAAACAAAAGCTATTCTCAAAAATAAGTTTTTTTTGCCCTATCTAACCTTTAATATAAAATATATTAAGATAAATGATAATTATTGTCTATATCCCCATTAAATCAAAGCCACAAGGAATGAAGATATTTAAGAGGGCTTGAGCTCATGAGTCCTAACATTTTCGGCTTTGGATAGGAAGGAAAAGGTGTCATAGGAAGAAAAAGAAAAAGACAAAAGAAAGATAAAAGAAGATGGACGCAGGGAATTGCCCTTCCCATCATCGGCATAGTAGCCTCTCGTGACCATTTTACGCCGTAAGCTTTGCCGAGCTTCATGAGGTAACCAATTTCTCATAAATTCCTTTTTCCTTTGCTTTCATTAATTGTCTGTTTTGGATTCTTCTGTTCATCGACAGAAATCTTTTAGAAAGCTGGAAGAGTCGGACTCGGAAGATAATGGGGGCGGTTTCAGATCCTCAGCAAGTTCTAGAGAGGTTAGGGCAAGGAGGAAAGCTGAGAGAGAAGCTAACAGAAGAAATTAGTCCTGTTAACTATTTTTCTTTCTCTTCCTTCCTGTTTATTTCATGCCGTATTTGTGCTGTTCTACTGTTCTGTCATGACCAAAAGTTTCTATATATATATAGGGCAAACAGTGTTTTAGAGCTTCAGGGCTTATTTGGTTGCATTAACTTTAAAAAAAAAATTCTTAAAAATCATCAGAGTTATTACAGTCATCATTTAGATGCAGTTAGATGCCGACTTATGCAAACTGAATGAAAATAAAAAAAAATTATTCAAGTATTTTTGGCTCTACAATTATCCTTAAGATGAATATGATTGACTGCTTCAAAATCTAAAATTTAGTACTTACAAGTATGGTATTATCAATAGAGCATGAGGAACAGATGATTTGAGTGGCCATAGACTGTTGAAGCTCTCCATCTTCTTCCTCTGAAAAATATATTTATTGTCAATCTTTCATAAAAGCTCTTACTCTTAGATATGTTCACATTATTTGAGGTTTGAAAAGATATATATATAGAGAGAGAGAGAGAGACTTGTTCCTACACTAGAGAATCGTTGGTGGAGAAATTTCTAGACTAGGAGAATTCTAGAGCTCCAGCTGTGGTTTAGAGACCCAATCAATCTTCTTTAGGATTGTGTATTTTTACAATTCTTGTTCAACTTTCTTGGCCACCCAATCTTCCCTCTAACCACAAGCATAACTACTCTGATCATCTTCCAACCCTTAACTTTCAATATCAGTTTTCGCCAACATCTTTAATCAACTGAAGCTGACAACCATCATCATCCTTTCTCCAATGTTCACCGTCGTCCTCCAATAACTTGTCACATTTTATCGATTGACACCAAAAAATTGTCAACGTCTGACCTCTGATGCATGTCATTACTTGCACTTAAACATCGACACTCAATCTTATAATCAAATGATGTCAATGCCAGTCATTGTTCACCATCTACACATCAACACCACTGTCTTAAACATTGCATCACCATCCTATGAGATGGCCCCATCACCACACTAGGAGTCAATCCCTTATATGTCAACCCTTGTAATCATGCCTCATCCAACAGTAAAAGATGGGCAGATTATCGTAATTTTAACTTATGTGATGGAATTTTTCAAGTGAATTTGCTCTAATGATTTTTTCTTTTATAGATTTTCACATAAAAAATTTTATCTTATGCGTGCTACTCTTAACTTATCTATGTATATACAAAATTTTGCATGATGCTAACAAGATAAAATCTTCCTCTATAACCACAAACATTCTAGCACATGATATCATGACTTTACCATGTCAAGTAGCCTCTCTAGGTCGTATTTCTTCCTTCCAAATTAATCTACATTAAAGAAAGATTGGGAGCACAAATGTATGGTTTCTTGGAAAAGCTATAGTAATACATGAAAGAGCTCCCTTTTATTTTTATTGCACAATATTGAACATTTTATGAACACCTTCCTTTCTTAAAAATGGGCTTGAATTGCACAATGGTTAACAGCAACAATTGAGAAATAACAACAAGAACAAGGCTTTATCCCATTAAATGGAGTTGGCTAGATGAATCCATATTCTCCATTGTGTTCCATAAAGTGTCAAATTCTTATTTAATTCTAATAAAATAAGATCATTTTTATACGACCTAATTAAGTATTATGAGGTCTACCTCTATCGTTTTTAACATAGATCAAATCTAATATTCCACTCTCCCAACTAGGTCATTGACTCGTTTTATGTGACCAAACTATCTAAGCTCTTTAATTTTATCACTTTGAAGCTACTCAACCTTTTCAAGTATATATTCATTTCACTTTGTCTTTAAGTATAAAACCACTCATCCACCTGAGCATCCATCTCTACAACACTTAACCTTTTTATGCTTCTCTTTATTCTACACTATAAGTCATTGCTGGTCTTACTCATCTTATAAAATTTTCCTTGAAGTCCATGATATTTTTCTATCACACTAGGTTAGATGCATTTCTCTACTAAAACTATCCAACTTGAATTATAATAATAACATCTTCATCTATTTCTCCATCATTTTGAATAATCAACTTGAGATATATCGTTCACTCTTTTTAATGACTCGATCACCTAATGTCAGCACTAAATCTTTTACAACCCAGATTATACTCCATATATTCAGTTTTAAATCTACTTAAATGACGACCTTTAGACTCTAAGGTTAACCTCCATGATCCAAGTTTCTCTTGAACTCCCTCTCTAGTCTTATCAATAAGAAGAATATCATCAGTAAAAAGCATACACCAAGTTACATTCTCTTGTAAATGTCTAGTAAGAGCATCTATTACTAAAAGGAAAAAGATATAGGGTTAAAGCTGATCCTTGATATAATACAACTAAAGTACGAAAATATTTGATCAATCCTCCTTGCGTTTGAATACAAGTAACAATTTGAGAAATAACATGAACCGAATCCCTTATTGAAAATTTAACTTAATCTTCCAACATGAATAAGCTCAGGCATCCGACAAGTTTATGATAAGAAACCTCATAACGGCACAACAGAACGAGAGCTTTGATTTTCATACCTTACTCATTTAACTCATTCTTACAATCCTTCTCCAAGCAATCCTCCTCCCTGCCTTGCTCTGCAACCCATCTAGTGATTGTTCTCTCCTCAACACTGAATTGTTGCAGACAAGAAGGGAAAGTTACATCACTTCCATTCCTGTCGACGAAAAGAACAAGCAATGTCTTCGCCACGCTTCCACTCACTCGAAGACAACATTGCAAATCCGACCATGACCTCAGTCTTGCATTCTTCTGGACATTGTTATCACCATCCTGAAGAACAAGAACAGCATAGTCAGAATGAACAAGAGCTGGGTGATGACGGTACACCACGAAGTCCACACCATATTGAGCTCCAGCTCGAACCACCCAATTCTTCCTTCGGAGATGAGCATATGCCATGTAGAGCTCTGGAAATGTTGCCTTCTTAACTTTCATATGATTCCATACCTCCAATCCACTGAGTGCCCTCTCGGCCTCATTTATGACTGCTAAGGAGTGGAGGTCATGGTGCAAGTAGAAGGTTTCTTCTGAACTCAGCTGAAACCAATGACTCACCTTCTCTGAGGTGGTGATCTGACGGCCAAAGCAGGAGCGATTCAAAGGTCTGCGAGCTCTGTCTTTGCCTCAGGAGGGACACACAGCCGGAAAGCATTGCTGTTGCTTTCGATTGAGTGAGAGAGTCTTTGAGTTTCTTCACAATTTCAGACATGGGATTCTCTGCAGCAATGTCAACAAAGCCCTTTCCTTCCATCTCGAGCCACCCAATTCCATTAGTAAGTTCTATGAATAAAAAATACATTAAGAATAGGATCGGAGCGTAAGAAAACTAAGAAGAGGGAGATAGAGCGCTTAAATTTCTCACGGGCTCTGCATATTAAGCTGTTTGGTCAGGCATTTTATCAAACGCCTTGTGGACTTTATTATTGGGCCGTACCTTCCTGGTCTTCTCGGCAGTCATACGGTGGCCTTCGTAGAGGAGATGATCCGACAGTGGGAGTATGGGTGACCAGGATAACACCGGCGAGAGGAGACTGATGTTGTGGGGCGTAACCCGAGCTGCCGATTATTCTTCTGAATCTCAGAGAAGAAAGAGTTTAAAGGAGACGGTGGCGCGGTGCAGGAGGCTGCGCCGGCAAAATGCCACCGCTTTGGCTGACGCGTGTGAAGCCGGTGAGGAATTGTCAATGCTTGATGTCGTGCGGCGGGACTTCAGGAGATTCTGACAAAAGAAATATTTTTATATTTAAATCGACATTAACTTTTAATTACGTTTAGTTTAATAATTTAATAATAAAATATAATAACTCATATTATTATTTTTTTGTAAAATATATATATTTATTTATAATTAAAATAAGAAGACCTCGTTGAATATGCATGTTTGGCTCATTTTTGAAAATTATTTAATTCCGAGTGATTAAAAATTAATGAGTTTTAACCTTTACAGATATATGAAAATTTTCAAAAATGGTAATTTCAATATCACATTCTGATTTTAGCATTTTAAAACATACTTTCTGCCTACAATTATGAAACCAATGAGACAATAGACCTATTTATTAATGATTAAATTGTTTAATTTGTAATGAACTAATAAGACCGAAATCACGTAATAACCCAATGACGTGGAAGCAATATTTTTGATGTAAAAAGTATTCTATTAGTTACTCTGATGATTGGCAGTAGAATTTGATGGATTTAGGATTTGTTTGAGACATTTTTAGTTATATGAAAAAATAATAATAGAGTTATCACATAAGAAATTATAATCTAAAAATTTGTTGTAGGTATTATATTTTTTTTTTCCAAAAAGTTTAAAAAGCCATCACCACATTTATCTAGGTCAAGTTGAAAAATACAATTTTTCAGATTCTTTAAAATATAATCTCATCATAATTTGTCAAATGCCTAAAGCCATGTGATTCAAAAGAATTTTTTGGCATAGTTGAAGGATTTTCAGTTTGAAAGAATTTTTTGGCATATTAAGCTAAAATAAATAAATAACAAAGATATTTCTCCACTTACGACTATTGATATGTTGAAAATTTCACTTTCAAGAATCTGATGTGAAACAAATCGATTAAAAAACGAATCAACTTTTGAAAACTTTGTGATATTAATCGGCTCCTAAATATGGAGTGTTTATAGTCAAATCGAACGTCTTGACGAGCCGGATCTAACAAGCCCAAGATCTCCTAATTCTGACTTCATTTGAGCATTCAAATACTTAAAATACATTAAATGATCAAGAGAATCATTTTGAGCCGTCCGATGGAGTGATTTGGATTTTGGATGTATTTACAGAAACGTCACTCCTCTAATATATAAATAGTCTCTCTTCTTACGACGGAGACCTAAAGAGAGCTCGGCTTGAAACCTCCAAGCATAATCATGCCGCCGGTCGGCGCTGATCCGCCGTGGCCTTCACCGTACCACTGCACCACCAGGTTAATTGTCGACCGCCGTATTATTTCACCGCCTCGCCCGATGGCCTGGCCAGTCATTGCCGAATACCGTAACCACCGCGCCGACCATTATCGCCGTATCGCCGACCCATCTGCGACATCACCTGGTCATCGTCGTGCCATCCGCTGCTGCCGTCGCCACCGACCATCGCCGGTCATCGCCACGCCAATCGACCACGACCACCGCAGTGCTGCGCCATGACCACCGTAGGCCGTAGTCATCGTCACCACCCGATGGTCATCATCAACCCAATCATTCGCCGCATTACGCCGAACAAGTTTATTTCTACTGCATTTGTTGCCGATGGAATTTGTTATCGGGCCTCACATCTCGAATCCCGTTATTAAGAAAAGTTAAACTTTGCATACAAAAAAAAAAAGATAGTGGATCATTTTTGTCTAGTCCGTGATTTTTTACCCTCTTCCCGCTTTTTTCACTTAAAAATCTTGGGTTTCATTCTCTCTTCAAATATCTCGTTTGGATTTCACAAAGACATAAACTTTTATTTTACTGAATCGATTTTCCGCAATAGTTTGCCTCATGCGTGAAATATTCCCTTTACATCTTCACAATGGTTGACAATCTAACTTTCGTGGAGCATCTATATGGTGGAGAAATCTTACTAGGAGAGAAGAATGCAGATTCATCGAACTCCGATCCTTCAACTTTTGTTGGAAATTGGGGTGCAACTCTTAATCTCAAAAGATCACCCAAATTAATATTTTGGATATCTGATTATCGGTTAGAAGCAAATGATGTGGAGCAATTTCAACAAAAGGAAAGATAACTTTGCAAATTATGATTCTCCAATCATACTCATGGAAAATAAGGCAATGGTCAATGAGAAACTTCCAACAGATATTTTAATTTGACAGCGTTAACATTATCGAGTAATACTCTGACAAATAATCTCGAAACAACTAAAATATTTAATCTCCTCCACACAGGTTAGCGTCATATTTTGACAAAATAACCTCGGATAAGAGTTAAAACTATTGATTTCTTCCACATAGGTTAAATGTCACAGAATAATAACTCTATGACAAACAACTTTGGATGGGTCAAAAATCCTCAACGGATTCGATTCAACCTCTTCCATACAAGTTAATATCAAGTACTGACAAACAATCTTGAATGTCAAAATCCTTGGATTCGATTCCATATACAAGTTAACATCAAGTATCTTTGTGAAACAACCTGGTCAAAAAATCCCTAACAGATTCAATTCATTTTTATGTTAAATAGCATGATTTCTCTCTTCATTCTTTGGGGCCTATTTGGCCTCATTTTTTATTTTTAACGAATATATTTGGTTAGTACTTTTAAACTATTTTAGAAATTTTGTATTAAAAATAAATTAAGTTGTTTTAAAAAAAATTTAAGTAATTTAAGGGCGTTTTTAATCATGTCTGAAAGAATCATGCTATCTGTTTTAAAAGATTTATTTGTGATAATCGTGGTTATTTATAAAAATAGGTGTAATAGTTGAAAAAGTTGAATTTTAATTCATATTCTGCTCATTTGAAAATTATTTTATTCGTGTTTGGCTCATATAAAATGGTTCGAAATTTCAGTGTTCGTATTTGGCTCTAATTGTTCAAAATACGAAAAATTTGTAAGAGCAAGAATTTAAATTTGAGCTAATCTTTTACACGACAAATTTCAATTATTAAGTCATGTTTGTAATTGCGATAGATAATATATATATAATATAATTTTTATTTTGAGTTAAATTAAGTTGAATATAATTGAAGAAAGTATTATTTATATTTAACTTGTTTATAAATCGAACTTAACTTTAATATAAACTATTTAACGAGCCAATAATCACGAGGTGTTCGTAAATAATAAAAATAGCTGTAATAAAAATAGCTGTGTTGTTAATTGAGGGTTTTTTTTTAAAAAAAAATTATCATGATTTTTTTTGCTTTAGAAAAAATTGCATGATAGCTATTTTATAATTACGACAATCTGCAGATATGATTATTAGAAGATGTTTTTAGTCATAAATATTTATTAAAAAGAAAATTTATATACATAACACATAATTATTATACATTTATATGTTAACAGCTAATATTTATAAATATAGTATATTTTTTATGCTTAAAAAAAATTTTTTATTTTAAAAAATTAATAAAAATATCATTTTTGATGTAATATTAAAAAAAATAGGTGTTATATATATAAGAATTATATATTATGTACGTAAATGCCCCTTTTTAAAAATGCCGTAAGCTGTATCTAAACAGAACTAATAGCGTTTTGAAAACCGCTATAAAAAGTCTTGTCGTAAACAGTAATCACTTGTATTTCTTGATCAAATATATGAGGCATTAATTATTAACTTTTAATAATCATGATTAGTGATTGAGAAGAAAGGATTCATGATTTAGTAATCGGAGAACTTTATTTCTCTTAGGTTATAAATTTGTATTACATACTTTGTGATTTATTGCCCATCATTTTAAAAAATATATATATTTCATTTAATTTATATTATTGCATGCCAAAAAACTTATGATTATAAAGATGATTTAGGATGGATGGTATGAAAGTTTAACATAAAAATAAGACTTATACTCTCTTCTTAATTAAATATTAATATAATATAATTAGTGGGAAGCATATTATGTGGTGGTGATAGGGGTCATAAAATATAAGTATTTTTAAATGATAGTTGATATTGGATCTCAAGAGTCAATTGATTGGGGAGCAATAGAAGGTTTGGTCGTTCTCCCAATAATGACAGACATCAAATGCCAGTGGATCTCAATTGCAAGGAGACCGAGTGATTTGGAAGATGAGAATTAGATGTTTGTAATTGGCAAATATTATATGTTGCACATTTCTAAGCAGCAAATGATGATTGATTACGAGAGTCAAAAATAAGATGATAGTGGATAGTTGATTTGATCATTCTTTTAATATGAAGGAGATTAGAGACGTGGGTCAAATATTTATAATGGACATGTACTAAAAGTTAGTCTTTCATAGGCCTCAAATAATGATAATAAAAGGGGGTTATTTTGAAGTTGGGTGATAATAGATTGTCAACTTGGTTATTTTATTGATATGAATGGGGATTGTGTGTCCAAAAAGATGAGTAGCAAATATCAGTGGCTAGTCAACATCATGCTCTGATTCACCCTCTACCTGGTGACCCGATTTAACCTTGAGAACATGAAATATCTCCTATTAAAATAACTATAATCTCTTTAGTTTATCCTATGATAATCTATAAAACATAAGCAAGATTCATTTAATCAAGAGTATTTTTAGGTATCCCTAAGATATAATTAACTAGGTTGGACACATCCTCTATGGAGTTACTCTTGAACCCACAAAAAAGTTAAATTTGATTCCCTTGCTCTTCTTATCGCCATCATCACCCTTCTATCATTAAACAAAGGTGATACAATAATTTTTGTGAAGAGACTGTATGAAGATGGAATATTTAATATAAAATGCCGACAAATGAATAGAAAGAAGGTGAGCAGAATCTAGCAACTCTACTGGGAAGAGACTCTCTCCATTTTAGAGGTCTTGCTTGTGTTCCATGATTTTATATTCATACTTATTTTCCTTTCATTTGATTTGATTTATATAATTTTGACTCTAATATTAATCTTTTTCTATTATGTGGTTCTTCAATCACTTGATTAGTGAACTGATTTCACTCTACCCTTTTTCCTAGCCCTCATTTCAGTTACTTCAATATTTACATGTAATTGGTGCTATTGCATTGTTTTGATTGAAGTTAACTTCTTTTTTTAGGATATGATAGTGGTATCTTCTATCCTCAAGTAAAAGTTGCTCAAGAAGGTTATTATTATTGAGATGATATTTAATCATGTTAAGTGACTTTCACTTACCTTCTTTGTAGTGCAGGACTAAAACATAATATTTTTTAAAAAATAAATAATAAATTTAATTAGAAAAATTTATGCAGAGTGTTAGATTCAAACCTACACCACTCCTATATGATAAAAATCACACAGCCACTCAGCCGTATGAGCTATGATGATTTTATCTCATATATATTTTGAATTAAATTGAATCAAACACAATCGAACATTCGAATAAAAGATTATTCGTATTCAGCTCATTTATTTAACGAATAATTCTAATACGGGCTATTTAACGAGCTAAACAAAAACTATTCTCAAAAAATAAGTTTTTTTTTACAGCCCTATCTAATCTCCTTTAATATAAAATATATTAAGATAAATGATAATTCTTGTCTATAAAAAATCCCATTAAATCCAAAGCCACTAGGAATGAAGATATTTAAGAGAGCTTGAGCTCATGAGTCTTAACATTTTCGGCTTTGGATAGGAAGGATAAGGTGTCATAGGAAGAAAAAGAAAAAGACAAAAGAAAGATAAAAGAAGATGGACGCAGGGCAAATTGCCCTTCCCATCATCGGCATGGTAGCCGCGGCCGCCGTGACCTTTTACGCCGTAAGCTTTGCCGAGCTTCGTGAGGTAAACAATTTCTCATAAATTCCTTTTTTCCCCTTTGCTTTCGTTAATTGTCTGTTTTGGATTCTTCTTTTCATCGACAGAAATCTTTCAGAAAGCTGGAAGAGTCGAACTCGGAAGATAATGGGGGCGGTTTCAGATCCTCAGCAAGTTCTAGAGAGGTTAGGGCAAGGAGGAAAGCTGAGAGAGAAGCTAACAGAAGAAATTAGTCCTGTTAACTATTTTTCTTTCTCTTCCTTCCTGTTTATTTCATGCCGTATTTGTGCTGTTCTACTGTTCTGTCATGACCAAAAGTTTCTCTATATATATATATAGGGCAAACAGTGTTTTAGAGCTTCAGGGCTTATTTGGTTGCATTAACTTTTTAAAAAAAAATTCTTAAAAATCATCAGAGTTGTTACAGTCATCATTTGGATGCAGTTAGATGCCGACTTATGCAAACTGAATGAAAATAAAAAAATTTATTTAAGTATTTTTGGCTCTACAATTATCCTTAAGATGAATATGATTGACTACTTCAAAATCTAAAATTTAGTACTTACAAGTATGGTATTATCAATAGAGCATGAGGAACAGATGATTTGAGTGGCCATAGACTGTTGAAGCTCTCCATCTTCTTCCTCTGAAAAAGATATTTATTGTCAATCTTTCATAAAAGCTCTTGCTCTTAGATATGTTCACATTATTTGAGGTTTGAAAAGATATATATATATATAGAGAGAGACTTGTTCCTACACTAGAGAATCGTTGGTGGAGAAATTTCTACTAGGAGAATTCTAGAGCTCCAGCTGTGGTTTAGAGACCCAATCAATCTTCTTTAGGATTGTATTTACAATTCTTGTTCAACTTTCTTGGCCACCCAATCTTCCCTCTAACCACAACTAACTACTCTGATCATCTTCCAACCCTTAACTTTCAATATCAGTTTTCGCCAACATCTTTAATCAACTGAAGCTGACAACCATCATCATCCTTTCTCCAATGTTCACCGTCGTCCTCCAATAACTTGTCACATTTTATCGATTGACACCAAAAAATTGTCATCGTCTGACCTCGATGCATGTCATTACTTTGCACTACAATCTTATAATAATCAATGATGTCAATATCATTGTTCACCATCTACACATCAACACCACTGTCTTAAACATTGGCATCACCATCCTAGAGATATCATCCCTTATATCCTGTCAATCCCTTGTAATCATTGTAATCATCATCCAACAGTAAAAGATGGGCAGATTATCGTAATTTTAACTTATGTGATGGAATTTTTCAAGTGAATTTGCTCTAATGATTTTTTCTTTTATAGATTTTCACATAAAAAAAATTTTTATCTTATGTCTAAAGATGTGGAGAATCAAAGGAAAAACTTCTTAATAAGAATAGTTGGTGGTGGAGTCAGTGTGAAAAGATAAAAAAGAAGCGTTGTTATAAAACTTGGTTTAGATGTAAAATTGAATTGGGAAAAATATAAAGTGGCACGTGTAGATTACAGAAAGTAATATATGATCTGAAAAATTTAACTTTTAGTGATTTATACTGATTAGATCTGAAAAAAGGTGAAAGATGTATGTATAAAGTTAAGCAAGAGATAAGAAAGTAAGACATAGTTAGTGAGGGTATTAAGGATAATAAAGTCTTTTCTTAGAAAAAATATTGAAAATAGGTGGATGAGATATTTTGATAAACAATGAAGGATCACGAAAATCGATTTTTTAGCAACCTTAATACCCTAAACAAAATAAATTTCATATCGTATTATTAAATGCGAAGTTAGTGAAGCTTTAAAGAAAATGAAATGTGGAAAAGTAGTAGGACCGGATAATATTCCAATAGATGTGTGGAAATGTTTAGGAGATCGAGAATTTCTTGGCTTACAAATCTTTTAATGTTATTTTAAAGACTAAAAGATGCAGATGAGTGGAGAAAGAGTATTGGTTCACATATTTAAGAATAAAGGTGATGCAAGAGTGTGCAAATTATAGAGGTAAGTTAATGTGCCATACATTAAAATTATGGGAGAAAGTAGTGAGCATAGGTTACGATGTGATCTGAAGTTTCTCAGTTTGGTTTCATGCCGTAGATCTACTATGGATATACATTTGTTAAGAGGTTTAATAGAAGCATAGAAAGTAAGAAGGATCTACATATGATATTTATTGATTTAGAAAGCTTATGATAAAGTCTCGAAGATGTTCTTTGGAGAGTTCTACGAAACAGTTAATATTGGTTATATTCAAGTCATTAAGGATATATACTACGTACTTGTGTCCAAACAGGAGGATTGACAAAATATTTTTCTATTTGATTGGATTACATCAAGGATCAACATTAAGCCCTTATCTTTTTACTTTAGTTATGGATGTTCTTACGAGGCATTTACAAGAAGATGTACCTTGGTGTATGCTTTTCATGACATTGCTTTCTTGTTGATAAGACTAGAGGAGTCCAAAACTTGATTATAGAATTCAACTTTAGAGTCAAGGTTTTGTTTAAGTAGATCTAAGCGAATATATGGAGTGTAATTTTAGTTGTAGAAGTTTTAGTGATAGTGTTGTGACTTTAGGTGATCAAGTCATTAATAAGAGTGAAGCGATTGAATATTTAGGCTCTATTGAAAATGATGGTGAAATAGATGGAGATGTTATTAGTAAATTCAAGTTGGATGGTTGAAGTGGAGGAATGCATCGTGCTATTATGTGATAGAAAAGTTCCACTTAAACTTAAGGAAAAATTTTATAAGATGGTGGTAAGACCATGACTTATAGTGCGAATGTTGGCCAATAAAGAAAGCATAAGACTAAGTTAAGTGTTACGATGAGGATGCTTAGGATGATGAGGGCTTTACTCGAGAGATAGAATGCAAAATGAGTATGTTGGAAAAAGTTGGAGTAACTCAGGTAGATAAGATTAGGAGAGTCGCTTAGATGGTTTACATAAAGCGTCGGCCGTCGATGACCGATTAGGAGTAGATGCATTAGATTTGCCTTATGTTAAAGGTAGAGGTAGGAAAAGACTTGGTTAAGATGTATAAAAAATGATCTTAGTATATCTTGAATTAGATGAGAATTTGACACATAATAGGACACAATGGATGGAAGGATTCATGTAGCCGACCTAGTGGGATTAAGGCTTGTTGTTGTTGTTGTTGTTGTTGCTACTCTTAACTTATCTATGTATATACTGCATGATGCTAAAATCTTCCTCTATAACCACAAACATTCTAGCACATGATATGATGACTTTACCATGTCAAGTAGCCTGTCTCTGTATTTCTTCCTTCCAAATTAATCTACATTAAAGAAAGATAGGAGCACAAATGTATGGTTTCTTGGAAAAGCTATAGTAATACATGAAAGAGCTCCCTTTTATTTTTTTTGCACAATATTGAACATTTTATGAACACCTTCCTATCTGAAAATGGGCTTGAATTGCACAATGGTTAACAACAACAATTGAATAATAACAAGCCTTTATCCCATTAAATAGAGTTGGCTAGATGAATCCATATTGTGTCCATAAAGTGTCAAATTCTTATTTAATTCTAATAAAATCTGATCATTTTTATACGACCTAATTAAGTATTATGAGGTCTACCTCTATCTTTTTTTAACGTAGATCAAATCTAATATTCTACTCTCCTAACTAGGTCATTTGAATTTGCGTTTTATGTGATCAAACTATCTAGCGACTCTTTAATTTTATCCTTATCAAGCTACTCAACCTTTTGGTATATATTCATTTTACTTTGTCTCTAAGTATAAAACCACTCATCCACACGGGCATCTCCATCTCTACAACACTTAACTTCATTTTATGCTTTTATTGGCCAACATTCTACATAAGTCATTCTTTGGTCTTACCATCTTATAAAATTTTCCTTGAATCCATGATATTTTTCTATCACACAACAGGTTAGATGCATTTCTCTACTAAAACTATCCAACTTGAATTATAATAATATCTTCATCTATTTCTCCATCGTTTTGAATAATCAACTTGAGATATCTAAATCGTTCACTCTTTTTAATGACTCACCTAATGTCACAGCCCCAAATCTTTTACCACCCAGATTATATTCCATATATTCAGTTTTAAATCTACTTAAATGACAGCCTTTAGACTCTAAGGTTAACCTCCATGATCCAAGTTTCTTGAACTCCCTCTCTAGTCTTATCAATAAGAAGAATATCATCAGTAAAAGCATACACCAAGTTACATTCTCTTGTAAATGTCTAGTAAGAGCATCTATTACTAAAAGGAAAAAGATATAGGGTTAAAGCTGATCCTTGATATAATACAACTAAAGTACATATTTAATCAATCCTCCTTGCGTTTGAATACAAGTAACAATTTGAGAAATAACATGAACCGAATCCCTTATTGAAAATTTAACTTAATCTTCCAACATGAATAAGCTCAGGCATCCGACAAGTTTATGATAAGAAACCTCATAACGGCACAACAGAACGAGAGCTTTGATTTTCATACCTTACTCATTTAACTCATTCTTACAATCCTTCTCCAAGCAATCCTCCTCCCTGCCTTGCTCTGCAACCCATCTAGTGATTGTTCTCTCCTCAACACTGAATTGTTGCAGACAAGAAGGGAAAGTTGCATCACTTCCATTCCTGTCGACGAAAAGAACAAGCAATGTCTTCGCCACGCTTCCACTCACTCGAAGACAACATTGCAAATCCGACCATGACCTCAGTCTTGCATTCTTCTGGACATTGTTATCACCATCCTGAAGAACAAGAACAGCATAGTCAGAATGAACAAGAGCTGGGTGATGACGGTACACCGCGAAGTCCACACCATATTGAGCTCCAGCTCGAACCACCCAATTCTTCCTTCGGAGATGAGCATATGCCATGTAGAGCTCTGGAAATGTTGCCTTCTTAACTTTCATATGATTCCATACCTCCAATCCACTGAGTGGCCTCTCGGCCTCATTTATGACTGCTAAGGAGTGGAGGTCATGTTGCAAGTAGAAGGTTTCTTCTGAACTCAGCTGAAACCAATGACTCACCTTCTCTGAGGTGGTGATCTGACGGCCAAAGCAGGACCGATTCAAAAGGTCTGCGAGCTCTGTCTTTGCCTCAAGGAGGGACACACAGCCGGAAAGCATTGCTGTTGCTTTCGATTGAGTGAGAGAGTCTTTGAGTTTCTTCACAATTTCAGACATGGGATTCTCTGCAGCAATGTCAACAAAGCCCTTTCCCTTCCATCTCGAGCCACCCAATTCCATTAGTAAGTTCTATGAATAAAAAATACATTAAGAATAGGATCGGAGCGTAAGAAAACTAAGAAGAGGGAGATAGAGCGCTTAAATTTCTCACGGGCTCTGCATATTAAGCTGTTTGGTCAGGCATTTTATCAAACGCCTTGTGGACTTCATTATTGGGCCGTACCTTCCTGGTCTTCTCGGCAGTCATACGGTGGCCTTCGTAGAGGAGATGATCCGACAGTGGGAGTATGGGTGACCAGGATAACACCGGCGAGAGGAAGAGACTGATGTTGTGTTGGCGTAACCCGAGCTGCCGATTATTCTTCTGAATCTCAGAGAAGAAAGAGTTTAAAGGAGACGGTGGCGCGGTGCTGCAGGAGGCTGCGCCGGCAAAATGCCACCGCTTTGTCTGACGCGTGTGAAGCCGGTGAGGAATTGTCAATGCTTGATGTCGTGCGGCGGGACTTCAGGAGATTCTGACAAAAGAAATATTTTTTATATTTAAATCGACATTAACTTTTAATTACGTTTAGTTTAATAATTTAATAATAAAATATAATAACTCATATTATTATTTTTTTTGTAAAATATATATATTTATTTATAATTAAAATAAGAAGACCTCGTTGAATATGCATGTTTGGCTCATTTTTGAAAATTATTTAATTCCGAGTGATTAAAAATTAATGAGTTTTAACCTTTACAGATATATGAAAATTTTCAAAATGGTAATTTCAATATCACATTCTGATTTTAGCATTTTAAAACATACTTTCTGCCTACAATTATGAAACCAATGAGACAATAGACCTATTTATTAATGATTAAATTGTTTAATTTGTAATGAACTAATAAGACCGAAATCACGTAATAACCCAATGACGTGGAAGCAATATTTTTGATGTAAAAAGTATTCTATTAGTTACTCTGATGATTGGCAGTAGAATTTGATGGATTTAGGATTTGTTTGAGATATTTTTAATTATATGAAAAAATAATAATAGAGTTATCACAGAAGAAATTATAATCTAAAAATTTGTTATAGGTATTATATTTTTTTTTTTCCAAAAAGTTTAAAAAGCCGTCATCACATTTATCTAGGTCAAGTTGAAAAATACAATTTTTCAGATTCTTTAAAATATAATCTCATCATAATTTGTCAAATGCCTAAAGCCATGTGATTCCAAAGAATTTTGGCATAGTTGAAGGATTTTTCAGTTTGAAAGAATTTTTTGGCATATTAAGCTAAAATAAATAAATAACAAAGATATTTCTCCATTTATGACTATTGATATGACATTGAAAATTTCATTAATTGAAGCACGAATCTTGATGTAAGAACTGATTCGAGTCAAAATACAGAGATCATTGAAAACTTTTGTGATATCAATCGGCTCAAATATGGGTGTTTATAGTCAAATCGAGCGTTTTTTGACGATCTCCAATCTCTTCTAACTTCATTTGAGCGTTTAAATACTTACATTAAATGATCAAGAGAATAATTTTGAGTCAGATGGTGATTTGGATTTTGGATGTATATTTACGAAATGTCTCTAATATATAAATAATCTCATTCACGTGAGGGGCCATAAAGAGAGCTCTGAGCGAAGAAGAACCCAGCATGTCGTAAGTAGCCGACCGTGCACCGTCGTCGGCCACTGCCACCATCAACACCGCAGTTGGTCGCATTGTCCCACCGGTTCGCTCGGCCTGACCGATCCTCGCCAGCGGTTGGCCGCTACGCATTGTCATAAATGCGTGCCGTGACCCATTGCCATGTATCGACCATCCGCCACCATTTTAATGCGTCGCGGTCGCGACTTATCGCTGTCATCGCTGCGGTCCGCCTACCGGCCGATCCTGCGTCGCTGGTAACCACGCCGGTAGCGTCATGTCACCACTCGATAGTCAGATCATCACGACGGTAGTCATTCATTTATCGTCCATTTGCCAAGTGTTTACTAAATGTTTATCTTGTCACGATTCACGGAATTTTTATGACATCTCATAATCCGTTATTAAGAAAAGTTAAACTTTGCATACAAAAAAAGATATATAGTGAAGCATTTTTACTGTGCTAGGTCCCGTGATTTTTTTACCCTCTTCCTGGGCATTTTTCACTTAAAAATCTTAGAGTTTATCATTCTCTCTTCAAATATCTATGCATGTGCTGGATTTCACAACAAGGCTAAGACATAAACTTTTTTTACACGGTTTTCTACTCAGCGGTTTGACTCATGCGTGAAATATTCCTTTACATCTTCACAATGGTTGACAATCTAACTTTATGTTGAGGAAATCTATATGGTGGTGGAAATCTTACTCTGGAGGAACACATAAGAAAAATGAAGATTCATCGAACTCCAATCCTTCAACTTTTGTTGGAAATTAGGGGGCAGTTCTTAATCTCAAAAGATCACCCAAATTAATATTTTGGATATCTAATTGATTATCAGTTCGAGAAGCAAGTCAATGATGTGGAGCAATTTCAACAAATAGAAAATAGAAAGATAACTTTGCAAATTATGATTCTCCAATCATACTCATGGAAAATAAGGCAATGGTCAATGAGCAACTTTGGCTACAACCTCAAACAGATATTTTAATTTGACCTCTTCCACACAGGTTAACATTATCGAGTAATACTCTGACAAATAATCTCGAAAGAACTAAAATATTTAATCGCCTCCACACAGGTTAGCGTCATACTTTGACAAAACAACCTCGAATAAGAGTTAAAATTATTGATTTATTTCACATAGGTTAAATGTCACAGAATAACACTATGACAAACAACCTTGGATGGGTCAAAAATTCTCAACGGATTCGATTCAACCTCTTCCATACAGGTTAATATCATCAAGTAATACTTTGACAAACAACCTTGGATGGGTCAAAAATCCTTGGCAGATTCGATCCGACCTCTTCCATACAAGTTAACATCATCAAGTAACACTTTGACGAACAACCTCGGATGGGTCAAAAATCCCCCAATTGATTCAACCTTTTCCCAGTTTAATCATTAAGTAACACTCGACAACAACCTCGGATGGGTCAAAAAATTCATTAACCTCTTCCAAATAGTTCATCAAGTAATAATTTGACAAACAACCTCGGATGGGTCAAAAATCCTTGGCGGATTCGATTCGACCTCTTCCATGCATGTTAACGTTATCAAATAATACTTTAACAAACAACCTCGGATGGGTCAAAAATCTTTGGAGGATTCGATTCAATATTTTCCATACAGGTTAATTTCATCAAGTAATACTTTGATAAACAACATCGGATGAGTCAAAAATCCTTGGCGAATTCATTGACCTCTCTGAGTTAATGTTCAGTAACACTTTGACAAACAAACTCAGATGGGTCAAAAATCTTCAGTGGATTCGATTCAACCTCTTCCATAGAGGTTACTATCATTAAGTAATACTTTGACAAACCCGGATGGGTCAAAATTCTTGGCGGATTGATTTATCTTCTCTGAGTTAACATCAGTAATGCTTTGACAAACAACCTCGGATGGGTCAAAATTTTAAGGTCGATTCGAATTCGTCATTAGTAACGCACTTTGACAAATAACGCAGATGGGTCACCCGCGACCACCGTCGACCCTGCCGACCCATATCAGCCACCCGCCGGGTCACCACGCCCTGCCGTGGTCATTCGTGGCGGTCGCCAACTAGCGGTCGCCTTAGGCCATCATGGTCATCGCGGTCATCGCCGTCGTAGCCTTGATTCCATTGACCACCGTCATGCCGCCAACCGCCGTACTATTGTCACCGTAGGCCGTATCCGGTCACCGGGCCACCACTCATCTAGATCTAGCCGTCATTCACTTATCGTCACTACCAATAAGCATTCACCATTCCTGTATTTTGTTGTCACATGATTCTGGAATTTCTGTTGTCAGACTTTCTCACATACAACTCTGTAATCCTGTTATCGGGAAAAGTTGAACTTTGTATATAAAAACTGATATAGAGTGGAGCATTTTCTTTGGCTAGATCATGATTTTTTACCCTATTCGAGCTTTTCACGTAAAATCCACGGGTTTCTCGTTCTCTCTCAAATATATGTTGTGTATTTTTTATTTAAGCACCATTATAGCGTAACGTATATTAAGAATATAAAAGTCAAATTTCTCCTTAGCAATAACTAACTCCACTAACGTTAGGTCACAATAATGAGCATAATATTTTCTTATATAAATGACTATATTTTGATAATTTGGCCTTCTAACGTTAACAATAGAATTTAAGGATTAATCTAATTGAACTTTAATAATTATTAGAAATTTATTATATAAAATCATTTTATAAACTTAATACTAGAAGATGAAATAAGTAAATGTTCAACTAATTAGAAGTATCACTTTATTACTATGTCCACATTATCTGTCAAATAATAAATGTGTATATTAATTAATGGATATAAACGAACAATCAGCATAATAATCAACGTTAGTCAATTAAAATCCTAGCATATTAAATTTGGTTTAAATTTCTTCAATTAGCTAAAACATGATTATATAAATAAATAATATGTGAATAAATATCAAGTTGTTTATTGATTTACTTAGAACCCTATTAGTAGTCACCATGAAGCTAGGTCAAGCTTCCATGGTAAGAGTAGTCTGATGATAAGCTAAACTCAAGGGCATGGCTTTGGAAGGTTTGTTGTATAAACGCTACCTGATTTGCCTCCTCTCCCCATAATGTCAAGGGTCTAAAATGATCATCCAACTATTACTTTGTTTTTTAAGGGCTAGCTTGATTAGATAATATGTGATGGCTTAAGTTTGTAGGCATAAGTTCAGCTTATTCATTTAGAGGCATATAGCTTTTTACTCAGAGATACATATTGATGATCCACAAATCTTCATGAAGACTTGATGAGACATTTATATACTCAAAATTGGCATTATCCTAATTGATCAAATTGAATTGGTTATGTAAGATGAGTCACTGTCAGAGGCAGAAGTAAGATTTCAAGAGAAGCAGAAGTAAGATTTCAAGAGAAGATAAAAAAAATTTATGTAAGTTTAAAGAAGGGAAGAATTCATATTATACATAAATATGTATGACGTTCTCAAATCTAATGACAATAAGAGCCACCCCTAATTCCATCATTGGTCATCATTAGCCTGAATCTACCATTTTGGGTATCCAACTGAGAGAAGTTTGTTCTTGGATTACGTCGTTCATGATAAGTTATTCAATAAGTGTCAACCATAAGTCATTCAAAAAGTAGTTGTGAACTCGATAAGGCAGCAATCCTTTATGATATGCACCCGACTGGTGGCATCTGAACCAACTAATCATCTATTGATACCTTGCTGATAGGATTTCTTTAAGGTGCTTGGTTAGTAAGGAGAAGCCAGTCATACTCGATTGGCTATATGGCCTCCACATACGCGTGCCGTAAGTCAAGTTTTTAATTGACGGACGCGAAGCACAACGGCTTAAAATCCTGACGCCAAAATAATGAAATGACTCCTCCGACAGGACTTCACCGCTATGCGAAACGTCGAAATCGATCCGAATATAAATATTGCAAATCTAACGATCAATCGATTAAGCGCTCGAGTTATCAATATGTCGACACGCATATTAGAGTCGAGAAGTTGTGACAATGTCTGAACAACCTCATTTAAACCGACAAGCTTCAAAACATTGAAAATTATCAAATGAGACGTTTTCATGTTTAATTGGACAAGCGCCAATAATAATCGAGCGGTCGCGCATCGAGGTTAAAATGTACTAGACGTCTCTGAAAATGGTCGAAACGACCTCCGATTGATGAACGGACTTCATCGTCACATTCAAAACATCAAAATTGGTCAAGATATAAATATTGCGCAACTTAATGATCAACTGATCAAGCGCTCGAGTCATCAACACGCTTGCACACATATCGAGGTCAGAAGGCGCCGCGAGGATCGAACGACCTGCGTTCACGAAATTGATTGTGTCATTGGCTTCGAAACGTCGAAATCTATCAAGTAAGACTGTTTGCACACAATTCGTACGAGTCTGCGCCAAAATCGAGCGGTCGAAAGCGGCGATACTCATTTTTGAGCTGAAATGAACTCAATTTGACGTCGACTTGAACCAAACGGTCTCCGATCCCAAAATGCGTCATTTCGCATTGAACATCTAATTACCTTCAATTGATATATATATATATATATATATATATATATATATATATATATATATATTGATTATGTACATGGCAAAATTTACATTAAAATTTAAATTTTATTAAAAATTCATAAATTAAACCCCATTTTGGTTTTAGTTTTTCTGATTAAAAGAAAAAAAAAAATTGAAAGCCCTCTCCCTCTCTTTTTTTCTGGCAATTTCTTTCCCACTCTCCCCATTCTTGCATTGATTCCCACGTTCAGAAAAAAAACTTCTGCACAATAAAGGTAATTCCCTCTCCCTCTTTCTCAATTTCCTCCGTCGCCAGCGTTCGGACACACCATTCGCCATTGCTTTTATCCTCCGAAAACCATATACCCACTGGCAATCCTCACAAAAAGACCAGTTGCATCCGCCCATTTTTCCCAACTAGCCACTCACAGATGAATTACATATGCCCGTTGTAGATAAGAATCTCCACCTCATTTCGGCGCTTACCACATTTTATAGCTCGCCACTCAGAAACTGCAGACGACTAACCATGTCTGCTGTACAATTGCTGCGACTCCATGCAGATGACCGTCATCCTCGTATTTCCGGCCTCCAGATCCGACATTTCAGAATTACTCCCCAAATAGAACATCCTTGCTCCAACCCACCGCCACTTGAAGCTTCCTTCCTTCTACAAGTAGCTGAAACCTCTCGCTTTGTTTCAACGCCCATGATTGGGAAGAATATCGTCAGTGAATTTTTTTCGATTTAGATCATTCTCGCTTTAGCCTTCCAACCTTCACTTTGCAAACGAAAGAACATATCAAGAGTATTCTTCTTTAATTTTTTATGCCTTGTAACCCTTCCAATTTTCGCAAATCGGGAAGAGCATCACAAGAGGTGAATTTTCTTCTTCAATTTATTACTCCTTTTCTTTAGTCTTCGTTTTCTCTTACCGCAATCAAGAGCATCATCAAGAAATTCTTCTTTTCGCACTTTACCTTACATTAATGCATACCTAACTTCATTCCTTGCGATCATGCGAAAATGCATCGAACATATCGAAATGGATATATATATATATATATATATATATATATATATATATATATATATATATATATCGAATCTCAGGCATTTTAAATGCTTCGATCTAATCACCGATTTCAGCAAACTACAATAACCGACCGTCAATGAGACTAACATAGAACATCAAGCATACCGATCCGAGCTCGAATCGACTGATCAAGCTATCGAGCATGAAAATGGATCCCGATTGCCAAATGGTCACCAAAGCGATATATTTATACGAGCGCTCAAATGAATCCAAGATCACCCAATTCACATCATTAAGGCACCTGATCATCAAAATACACCGTCCGATCGAGGGATCGCATTGCCGTCCGATGGGAGTGGTTGGAGTTTTCACAATTTACAAGGCTGCCACTCCCAAAAATCTATAAAGAGCCTCATTCTCACCTTAGAGGGACCGAATTGATTGGAAGACCGAGAGCTCGAGAACCACCCCGACTCGACCGACGCATCTATCACCACCGAATACCACCAAGTCAAGATCGTGAGTCGCCTTGGAGATCGCCCAGAGACTAGAAAAGACCGCCTTTTCTCCCCGAAGATCAAGAGGTTGCTAAGATCCGCTCGCCGCTTTTGGGAAACTTCTCCTTGGGTTGGAGTTGACGATATTGTATTTTTCTACACTAATATTGTTTCCTCAGAAACACCTTCTTCTCCAACTAACGAGAAGCAAGGACCAGATCTTTGAACACATAGTGAAAGTTCTACAGACTGGGCAAGGCCTCGTGATTTTTTCCCTTAACGGGTTTTCCACATATAACCCCTGTGTTCATATCCCCTGCTTGTGTGTTGGATAATTTTGGCTACGAAAGATCTCGCATCTACCTAATAAAATACTCAGACGCACGCTATGCCACTGTGGGAACAACAGCTCCCATTGCTATATCTCCACTATGGTTGGTAAACGGGTTTGCGCCCAACGCTCCTCATTCTCGTGATCAAGGACGCCAAGTCTCCAACACTTCTACATAATGACTTCTCCCGTGAGGGTCCAGCCCTCTTTGGAAGATCGCTCAAAGGATGGAGGATTCCCGTGAAATTCTTCGACTCGCGAGGACCCAAGAACGTTCCAACACGCCTGGAAGAGCAGGTTCCGCGACGGCCCTCAAAGATAATCCGATTTTCTTCCGAGAATGATTACCCGGAATGCCGGATCAAGTAGAGAACCCTTGGCACCACATCCGATGTCGAACTTCGATACCGCTCTACTCACCCCACACGAATGGTCCGTACGGTGAAACTCCACGCCACCTTATATGATGAACTACGACGTGCGTGAAGAGTTCCCGCAAACAATCAATGATCCATTCTCCGCCACTCTTCCAAAACTCGCCCGCCACGAGATCATCTCAATACCCGATTCGACGAGATTCAAGCTTCCCAAAGATGGACCCTTACGATGGCACAACCGATCAGACGAGCATATCGATCACTTTCAACGATCATGCACATTCGGGCAAATGACTCTGCCTTGTGTCGTATTCCCCGACTCTCAAAGGAGTGCTCGATTGGTTCTATTCACTCAAGGGTCCGTCATCATTTGGAGAGCTCGCCATTTTTTGTAATGCCTCGCTAACAAGAGAATCATCGTGGATTCATCACATCTCTCCTGAATCCACGTAACGATGGAGAGTCCCTCAAAGAATACTTCCAGGTTCTCCTCCTCCGGCTGATACTGAGAGTAGATCCGTAACTTTTGAGGGCGTGCTTCTGAGGACTCCGCCAGATACTTCTATTCATCATTAATGCGGAGACCCCATTCCTATGCTAACTGTCCACCAATAGAGGCACAAATCTCCGACGGTTATGCTCATCGAATGCTTGAACCACCAAGCACAGAAGAAGGTTCCCAAAGATGATGTTCAAACATCTCAAAAGAAGAGAGAAAGAACCTCCCCAAAACCTCCTCACGACCCATGACTCACCGAGAGGAAATATACTCAACACGCCATGCGAACATCCTACGCTATTCAGAAGAGGATGGCGCCAAGTGGCGACCTTTAAAGCCCTGAATTGGAAATCAAGAGAAATTTCACTTTCACCGCATGAGGCACACCAAGAGTGCCACCAAGGGAGGAGATTGAAAGACTAATACGCCGGGTATCTAGGCCGCTTTTATACAAAACCAACCCGCCGCCCAAAGAATGTCGGGCAACCAGAGGAACCGCCAAGCTGGCCGAGAGATAGAAACAATTGCAGAGGGCTGCATCAAATAAATATTCATTGCCGCCTTCAAGAGCCGTGAGTCAAGAAGTCTCGGGTTGACCATTCTATCACCTTTGATGATTTAGATCTAGAGGCTTCATCCCACATCAAGATCCCTCATGTCATGGGGTCGGTGATCCAGCTTCAATATTAAAAGGATATTGATCGACAATGGGAGTTCGGTTGATGTTCTTTTACCCACTTTCCTCAAGCATGGGTATAGAAAGAGAGAAGCTTCAACCGCGGCCCAATCGATGGATTTGATAATCGACCCAGATAGTGGAAGGGACAATCGCCTTCGTAACTCTTGGGAATTTCCGACACGCAACCCACTTGATACAATTTATTGTAGTCAAGTCCGAGTCTGCATACAATGCAATATTTGGGAGACCTCCTTTATATTCTGCAATCACATCTGTCTCACCTCAAGATGAAATTCCACACCACCGGCATCGGTGGGTGGAATCAATGAGAAGCACAAGCGTCTATATCAAGCAAGCCCAACCATTTACGCCAAGAACCCTCAACATCGAGAACTTCGACCTACGAGATGAGGATGCCTCAAAGGGCTTCTCCATTGAAGATGTAATTTGTCTTCCTATCGTTGATCCATCGCCAAAGGTGAAGGTGGGATCGTTGTCGCCTACATCATAAATCGAATACGTAGATTTTCTCGTAAAATCAAGATATTTTGCCCGGAGCATCCGATATTCTCGGCATTGACTAAGTCATTACGCACTCCCTCAAAGTTGACTCAACCTACAAGCCTGATACGTAAGAAAAGAACCTTCGCTTCAACGATTGCAGTCATAGAACAAGAAATCACCAAACTGGAAGTCAAATTCATTCGAGAAGTCTACTACCCCACCGGTTGGCTAACATAGTGTTAGTCAAGGCCAACGCCCCTCGGAGAATGTGCATCGACTACACCGACCTTAATCGCATGCCCAAAAGATAGCTTCCCCTTCCTCGTATCGACCAACTAGTTGATGCATCGGACATCGAGCTTCATGGATGCCTATTCTACAATCAAATCGATGAACAAAATGATGAGGAAGCAACATCCTTCCAAACAGGACTATACCGCTATCGTCATGCCATTCGACTAAAAAATGCCGGAGCAACATATCAACGCTTATGAATAAGATCTTCAAGGATCTTATAGGCACAATATGGAGGTGTATGTTGATGATATCGGTGAAGAGCTTGGAAATATCACAAAGATATTTCGACCGCAATGCTGCTTTGACATTCTTCGACACTACAAGATGGCTCAACCCAAGTAAGTGCATTTTGAGTTTCCTGGAAATTCCTAGCTTCATGGTCACTCGGATTAGGCCAACCGAAGATAAAAGCACTCAAGGACATGTCACCTCCAAGAACGATCAAGGAAGTCCAACGCTTGACTGAAGGATTGCCTTTATCACATTCTTGGCCCGCCAGAGATAAGTATCTACCATTCTTCAAAATCTTAAGGGGTGCACGAGAAATGGATTCCAAAGTGGATGAATGAATGCGCTTTTGAGCAACTTCGAGTCTATTTAGCTTCCCCTATTATCAAAGCCTATCCAAGGAGAGAAGTCGTACATCTATCTTTGCTTTTCTCATGCCGTAAGTTCGCATTTGAGGAGAATTCATTGCAACCCATTTACTATGTCGAAAATTTTCTCGATACAAGGACGCTATCCACTAGATAAGACGTATTCTAGTGCGCATCTAAAATTACGACCACTTTCGTGCCCACACCATCAACGCCTACACTCATCTTCCATTAAGAACTATTCGCAAAAAGCCGATGTATCCGGAAGGTTGATGAAGTGGTCCGAGCTTGGAGAGTTTGACATCCATTTTCTTCCACGCCCGATATAAAGTCACAAGTCCCGACTTCGTTGTAGAATGTACCATCCCATCACCACCTGAACAGATCATTCATCACCCCATGACAAATCAATGGACATTATATGTTGATGGAGCGTACTTCCGGCGGAGCGTGAATTTTGCTTATCTCCCAAGTAAAATAACTTTAGAGTACGCCACTAAAGTTCCCCACCACCAATGTCGCCGAGTACGAGGCCCTCAGAGGTGACTTCGCCATTGAGGTCCAACTTAGCCATCTACACTCAGCCTTGTGGCCTCACTGTTGAAGGAGACTTCGAGCACCGCCATCACTCCCCGCCTTTTGGCAAAGTCACTTCTTGCCGAATCGAGACCCATCGATAACTCATATTCTAAGGGAGCGCACGCGATGCCCTCTCCAAGTTAGCCACAACAACGAGATCTTTTCAAGAGAAAATACATAGAGGACATCCACTTTCCCAAGATTCAAGGCCCTTGGGTGATACAATCTCGGAGGACCCAAAAGAATCTTCATGGATTGACCCGATCATGTCCTTTCTTCAAAGCGGCCTTGCCAACACCCCATCGATGCTATCCGCTCACGTAGAGCAATCAACTTCACCATAATCGGTGACGAACCCTGCGGGTCCTTCTTAGGGCCCTACTTAAAGTGTCTACCACCTTCTGAGGCTAACTATGCAATGCAGAGGTTCATTCAGAATTTGTGGTGAACATTTGGGAGGAAAAGCCCTCGCCTCAAAATCATGAGGCTTTTACCGCCTACAATGAAGAAGGACGATTGAGTTTGTAAAGAAGTGTAACAAGTGTCGCCATATTCCAATCTCACTCATACACCATCAGAACTCACCACAATCCGTAGCCCTTTGCTCAATGGGGGATCGATATAATGGGACCCTTTCCCATTGCCACTGGGCAACGAAAATTCATAATCTTCGTTGATTACCGGCGGGAAGTCAATTAACCAAAATCACCAAACAAATGCCAAGCAATTTGTCCGGAAAAATATTATTTGTCGTTTCTGATTCCAAAGAAAATCATCACCGATAATGGACGCAGTTTCACGGAAAGACACATCTTTTCGCCAGAGTGATATCCGCTAATCCACATACCGTATCCCATCCACAGCAAATGAAGTCACCAATAGACAATACTAAAGGGCTAAAGACACGACCAACCACGCCGGGCAATGGTCAAGAACTATCCAATGTTCTTACCGCACTACATCAAGGACCCTACCGGAGAAACGCCACAATCTGTGTTTTAAATCAGGGGTTATTCCCGACATCGGGTCCCAGCCTAACCCATAACTTTGATGCCGACAAAGAACGACGATAAGCCGATTCCATCCGGATCTCCCCGAAGAGACCCGTGACATGTCGACAATGGCTTCATCAAGAAAGGATTGCTCGAGGTTTCAACCGGCGGTAAAGCCGACCAATATCTTTGGGGACGCCCTCGTAAGTCTCGACTCCAGAAAAGGCCCACAATGTAACAAACTCTCACCGCTTTGGGAAGGCCGATGTGGTGGTGTCTAAAATCAAGCTCGCACGCTCAAGCTTAAGGATAGTATGGGAAGACTCCCACGCACTGAATGCTACAAACCTCCGTAAGGATGACGCCTTTTTATTCTAGTGAATGCTAAAAACATTATCATCGTGTATATTTGTATTGAATTGTTGTATCGAATTAAACATTTATATACTGCTTTTGTCGCTTATTGTCCAACCGCATCAAGGTGTTTGGATTTATGTTTCATCGTTCTCATACTTATTGTGACTTTTCTTGCTTATGTTTGCATTTTAAAACACGACTCAAGAGACACTTATTGTTGTATCTCATTCGATTGATCGAAATTGAATCTTCTACAGTTAACATCGTCGGTAACGCTCGATAAACAACCTTGGACAGCAACTTATATTCTACAACTTTCTCCATAACAGTTAACATCATCGGTAAACGCACAACTAGATATCGAGGTCCTGGTGGACTTTCCACACCTCTTCCATAACGCCATCTGCAACACCGACAAACAACCTCGATAAAAATCCTCGATTCAATTGAGATCTTCCTATAGTTAACATCGCCGAGTAACGCCGATAAACAACCTGATAAGTTGGCAATCTAACCGCCTACAACTTTCCATAACAGTTAACATCATCAGTAAACGCCCATACACAACCTAGATAGATCGAGAGGTTCTCAGAGAACCTCTATAAATATATTCCGCAAGTTTGTCATCAAGTAACGCCTCGTAATGATCTTAGAATAGATCGAATTACCCTAAAGGGATTCGATGATCTCTTCTACGCAATCTTTATCATCGAGTACGCACACACAACCCGAAATATTCACAAATAATTTTGTGGATTGCTAACATACAAGTACAATCAACCGTAAATAATATACAACACCAACAATGCAACATAAAGGAATTACAACTACACGCCTTGATGGTCTCATGAGATGATGAAGAACTATCTCGAGTCATCCTCGCCGCTAAGGATCGGGAAGTAGGCTAGAGAAAGGACCTCAACACCTCCTACTGGATACGCCGCGTCCCCTTCAAGAAACCTCGGATGAAGCCTTCATCAACACACTACCGCTCCAAAGCCTTCACCTCTACATCATACACGTGGTCTCTGGCCTCCTGAACGCGATCCTGTATGATACTCTTGAAGGCTGTCGAGTTCTTGAAGTCCTCCACGGCCTGCGATCCGGCTCCCGCTTCTACCCGAGATAAGGCGGCCTCTTTCTGAAGGCCAGAACTCTTCTTTGCCTCAAGACTCAAACCTTCTCGTAAAAGATCTTGATCCTTTATGAGCAACCAACCTCGTTTCTAGCCTCCACTAATTCATCCCGAGTCCGCTCAACTTCGACGAAAAAAAAGAAAGAGAAGTCGCTTGAGTCGCCAACTGGCCCCGCACTCATCAAGTTGATTCTCCAACACGACATCTCTTTTACTTTCTCCACATACCGCTTATATTCACCATGGAGAAACTTGACCTTCACGAACTCAATTCCATTCATTCAAAGACAATGTTCATTTTGAAGTCAAGTTCTTGCTTCTTCAAATAAGAAAAATTACGTTAAGCACTGAAATGGGAAATAAAAGATGATGAACGAAGAAGGATTGCAGCTCTTCACATGTCGACACCTGCAGAATGATTCAACACGCCCCTCGTGAATGAAGATCCTGGACGACCACTCATTCTTTCTGCTCGATATCACCATCACCTCTTCTCCTTTTCCTCTTCTATTGAGACGTCCTTCACGGGAAGAAGCCGAGGACGCTGGGAGATCTACCTCTTTTGGGCTTTCAACGAATCATAAGACCGCCGATGAATAAAAGCTCAACAAAGATTCCTCCCAGACAAATCTGATATATCGAATCTCAAATCAAGATCTTCAATATTCGGAATTTCGCCGCAGGATATCTTCATCACCAACTCAGGGAATGGGTAAATCTCTCGCCTTTCCCATTTCTGAAGACCCCATTCTTCACAAAAGAATCGCTTGCCCAACTCTTGGGAGAATCCTTCGTCCGAGATCAAGAACGACTCGCAGTGATAATACACGTGCATCGCAGTAAACTTGCACATCCGCGCGAGGTAATCGAGTCGCGTCGCCCCGAAAAGACTATAAGTCCCATCACGATCGCCTCGCCAAAACTGGAAATGCAAACCTCGATGTCGACAAAATGGCGATCATCTCGGGATGGGGAAACCGCAATCCCGCGCCAAACTCATCTCGTAATGGTGAAATACCGCGGATTGGGCTCTATCACTTCTTCTGACACTTAAGAACCAAATCATTCTGAAAATAATATTTTTTCACACCATCAATGTGTTCCCCGACCTAATTTCCTAACCTTCACCCTCCCATTTTGGAGGTTCCCTGTCCGCCTCCGTACAAGGTCTGGACGGTCTCTTTCAAAAGATTCTCACCCATCTACAAACTCCCACCAGGGGAGGGCTACCTGCATGGGATGAGAGGTAAAGGTTGATCCAAGAAGAGTGCCCAAACTCCCACCGTGGGAGGGCTGCACTGGCTTGGTGGAGATGAGGAGGAAGAGGTTGATCCAAGAGTGCCCAAACTCCCGGGGAGGGCTATGCACTCAGCTGGGGTAGAGGGATCCAAAAAGAGTGCCCAAACTCCCACCGGGGAGGCTATGCACTCTAGAGAAGAGGAGAGAGAAAGGTGTGCCTTCTCCAGCCCTGGGGTTTTATAGACCAGGGTAAAAGAAAACCTAAAATCGCTCAATCGCTCAAACTGTATTCGACGCCAAGATGCGGCTGCCCATGGCGCCACAAGGCGAGCCATAATGCCGATCCATGTCGTGACCGCCAGTTCGCAGGCTGCCAATCCGGGTCGAACCGCAGGCCGCCATGAAGCGGGTGCAGAACCGCTGCCGCGCCGAACCGCTTCCGCCAGGGCTGATCAGCCGCGACTCATCATATGACCGCCAGCCCAATTCATCCCGCTTCGCATTCGCTCGAATCCGTTCGCTGACATCACCAGCCATGGCGTGGGCTCGCCGCCATACTGTGGTGGTTACAGCTGCGCGGCCGCTTATGCATGGGCACCATGAGTTGTATGGATCCTGAATCTCTCGCCCGCATACGCATTTCGGCCCCTGCAGCTTCAAGAGTTAATTCGCATGAAGATTTGTTCTCTCAAAATATTGATGGACTCTCAAATTTCATTGAAGAATTTATTTTCAGTATTTGACATATATTTTGGATGATCGAGATAATGTCACCCAAAAATGGGCAACCGAGAAGACTCAAAATTAATCGATCAAACGATCTCAGAAATGCTGATCTAATCACCATTTCGTTTTACATAAATAATGCCTCGATGAGACAAACATAGAACATCAAGCATACCGATCCGAGCTGAATCGACATCGCTATCGAGGCAAAAATGGATCGATCAAATGGTCACCAAAACCATATTTATACGATCGAGGCCGCTCAATAACGAATCCAAGATCACCCACCCGACATCATTAAGGCATCATCAAAATACACCGTCTCAGAGGGGATCGACTGCCGTCATGGGAGTGGTTGGAGTTTTCCACAATTTACAAGGCCGCCACTCCCAAAAATCTATAAATGAGCCTCATTCTCACCTTAGACCAATTTTGGAAGAAAGAGCTCGAGAACCATCGACGCCGACGATCTATCACTACCAGCCACCACCAGAAGGTCAAGATCGAGCTCGCCAGAGATCGCCAGGACAGAAAAGACCGCTCTCTTTTCTCCAAGATCAAGAGGTTGCTTAAGATCCGTCGCTGGGAAACTTCTCCTGGGTTGGAGTTGACCGATATTGTTTCACTAATATTGTTTCGCTCAGAACACCTTCTCAACTAGCGAAGCAAGGACTGATCTTTGAACACATAGTGAAAGTTCTCTGAGGAAGGCCTGGTTTTTCCCTTAATGGGTTTTCCACGATAACCCCTGTTCATATCCCCGTGTGTTGGATAATTTTGGCTACATAAGATCTGATCACCTAATAAAATACTAAGAAACAATATATATATATATATATATATATATATATATATATATATATATATATATATATATATATATATATATATATATATATATATATATATATATATATATATAATTTTAAAAATAAGAACATGACAGATGAAAAATAAATTAAGAAGACATTTGCTCAGACCATATAAAAGAACACTCGTTAAATGTTTATAAATAAAATTTTAATTTCTAGACTTAGAAAAAAATATGAATATATATAATGTATTCTTGTCATGATCATTTAAGAGGCATAATTTTGTAATCAAGAAATACCTAGAGGGCATCAGTTAAATACTATGCTCTAATATGACAGGAGAAAATTACATCAAATCTTTGACTTAGAAAAAAGAGTAAATGAAGACTTAAGAATGCATAATTTGAACTAAAATGTCAAAAATATAATATATATTGTATAATGTATTCTTTTCGTTTACTGTATTTCAAGAACGACGAGATAAAATGTATCTCAAGACACCACTCGCTATGCTCGAGAGCTTGAGTAAATACATTTACATATCATGCTTAAATTAAAATTCTACATAAAAAAATGAAAATAAAGAATAACTTAAGAATATCAAGCAATGAAACTTAAAGAAAATTAAAAATCAAATAATAAAAAAGGTGAGGAAATAGCATAATAAACAAACATAAAAGTAAAACAAAAAAAGAGGGGAAAATGAAAGACAGTGAGATAAATCTTCTTTAAAATAACAAATTAAGTCTTTTAAATCTAAATAAAAATGCCTTCTTATGGATTAAACACTTCATAAAGAAGAGCGATTAAGACATTCTTAAATACACCGCATGGCATCTATAATGCTTAAATTCAAATGTCTGAGATGCGTGGGTTGCTTCGCATCTGACTTAACAAAATCTAAAACTTGTAATAAGAGTTTCAAATCGTGAAATATCTAAGAAACTGATCACGATAGTAATCTAATCCTATAGTAGCTAAACAGAAATATTAGATCGCTCTTAAACATATTCAAATTAATCAATTTTTTCTAATCAAATTAACTCAAATCAAATATCAATCTAAAACTGCTTAAATGAAACTCTATCATTAAAAACTTAAATCAAACTCAATCTATCCACCTTCGCAACTTTTTGTGTGATAAACTAAGAAAATCTATCACAAAGAGCCAATTAAATCAAGTGTTATGTTATGTCACTCTCAATTTATCTCACGATAAAGAATACACATGTCCTCAGGTTGGCCAAGGCTCCAGATGAAGCATGACTAGAGTCCCTGACATGGTTTGGACCCATTATATTATGATGATCACCATCAAGATGCTCCCAATGGCTCGCCTTTGAGTAATCATGGGTTTACGATAGGGCAAACAACCTTCGGAAGGTGACTTAAGATTGTCCTGACAAACACCCCCTGTCTACAAGATTTCTGACATATCATGTGTCTGATGATCCTTACACCGGGACTACCTCATATTAAGTAGAGGGACCATTGCGGGATGAACCATGAGATCTAGAAGCATCATTCCCCAACCATTTGGTTTAAGTTAAATGATGAATTTCATCTTAAATTCTAAAACTCTACATGTAATTATACTATGCATTCAAATCTAATGACTAGCCTTAATCGAAAGTCTCTTACTTATTAAGAGGGTAATTAACTATAGGCTTGCACTATAGAAACCGGAACCAATATAAAGTTCTCACCAAATGAGGATGAAATCTTGGTTCTATCTACTATATTATTCTTAAAAATATTGACATTAAATCATACTCTCTTTTAATAATAGAGGGTAGTAATTTTGGCTTATGAAATGGGAATAAGATTCTCTTTTCATCTTTGGCTAGTCATATATGTTATAGTAAGAATAAAATTTTGAAAATTCAAAATAAAAATGATGATTTAAGTGTGTAATAAATTCAATATGAGCTCTATGTAGAATGAATCTTCCATAGAGTATATCTTTATTACACCATTATTTTATTTTGTAGCACTCTGATCAAAGTATGGGTGAAATAATAATCGCTAATTCTAATCCCCATCTTTCACTTTAGAAATGGATCAAAGCACTCCTTTCACTCATGTCAAAGAACATCGCTAACCAATGTCATCATCAACACAGATAGCTACCATTCAATTTGGTTTGAATTTCTTATCATATAACTGGAACCCACTGGTAGATTCATCCGAGGCCATGAAGGCTCAAGCTCCTACCATAAAACCATTTCAACAATCAACCACAAAGAGTTCTCTGAGAGAACTTTAGTTTTCAAAATAGGTCAATCAAGCTCGTGATGAAAAGAATCGAAGGGACAAACTATGTCTTTAACTCCTCATAATACGAGAAACCTTTTGTACCCGAAAGCATGATCATGAAGCTTCCTCATCGAAAGCAAATTAACAAGATAGAGAAGAAGGAGAAATTTTGAGGCTCATGATCCCTTTGAATGACCTAGTGAATAAGCGATCTCTTTAAGCAGTATTCTCCCACAATAACTTTGACAATCAAAGTGGGTAAAGGGAAAATCATGCAAAATAAAGCTTCGAATTAAACGGATGTGGCCACCATAGATAGCTCAAATTTTTGAAATCGAGCAAAGATATTTTGCATGGTGAGCATCAAGTGAAACTTGGACCATTCAAGAATCAAGGTCTGTCCTGAAAAGGATAAGTAAATATGAAGGCAAAGTCTATGAAACTTTGAGTAATAGAAGAGGTGTGACATCATATACATGTAAATGCCAAAATTAACTCATCGGTGGATACCCAAAAGAAAGGATATCATGATGAAAGATATGATGGTCACACTTGGAGAATCTGGGATCCCGTGATTAACCCCTACAAGAGAAGGTTGACATTGATCGTGGTCCTTTAAAGAAGTGGTTGTTCATTGAACCAATCCAAGCCGATCAAAATTCATGTGCAAGAAGAAAATAATGAAGAATATTCTATGGAAAGTTGTCTATAGAGATATAGATGAACTCGCCAATGATCAAAGAACAATGCAAATCCGAAATGAACTCGAATTTGACTCTTATGAAGAAGAGTCTTCACAAAAGCAAATAGAGAATGGATCTTTGATCTTTGCTGAAGATGAAGAAGAAGAAAACTAGAATGATAAAGATTTCATGGGTGTTGAAGCTATCTATATGGTTGAGCCAGGAAATGATCAAATTTTGGTACACGCTCAAATCCGCATCACCCAACTTGTCTACAAATACAAGGAGAAGGAAAATCAAGTTCTCCAAAATGAACAAGGAGCAAAATAAGAAATAAGAAGAGGAAGAGCAGACATTGATGACACGCTAACTGAGAGCAAAGAGAAATGCAACATTAAATGGAGATCAAGATAAGGAGATTTACAAAAATAAATGAATGATGATGGTACAAATAAACATCATGATGGAGATATTTAAGAATATCATCATCAAAGACCTATTTTCGCTAATCAAGTATAATCATACAACTTCTATACCACCCACGTGGTACTTTAAGCTACAATACATGCTACATGAAGCGGAACAAGTTAACCATCTCCAAGACAATTCAAAATTTAGCTAGCATAGAATGGTAATAGCCGCCTAAAATGATAATCAATGAAAAGATAAAGAAATTCATAGAGCCTAAAAGTCAAAAGGGTTGCCTTACCAGAATATGATCAAGCATACCCAAAGGTTACTCGCCAAAATTTAATACTTTCGAGCTTGGTAATCCAAAGCAACATCTACCCAATTTAAGGCTACTTGGTAACACAGAGGGAACGATGCACCGCCATCATTGTCATTGACCTCGCCCACTTTTGAATGGTATGCAATTGTTAAATGAGTTAAAATTTTGTTGAATTAGAGACTATATTTGTGAAGAGGTTTGCCAGTGTAACCGAGAAAATCATAATCGCTGACCTTGCCTTGTTGAAAAGAAGGAAATGCGAGTCAGTGATGAAATTCATAAGTTGTCGCAACCTAAGTATGAAGTGCGAGCAACAATTGGAAGAAGAACATGCAATCCAATTGCTAATGGGCAATATGGATGATAAAATGGCACCATTTCTATGCATGACATCGATTGCAACATTCCAAGACTTGCTCGATAGGGTGGCTAAATTCAAAAAGTTGAATCACCCTAAGTCTGAAGTCTATGCAGATAAAGCAAAGAGAAACAAACCTTCAAACTCAAGAAGAAATGAAATTCATGCCACTTCCTATAGCTCAAATGGCGAAAAGTGGGTGATATACAACGTGGATAAAGGAAAGCAACCAATGTACAATGATGATAAGGTAAAAAGCTGCTTATTCTCTAATACCAAAATTGGTATTGGGAGGTAATGACAAACCTCGACTTTTCTAAGTGGGGAGCATCCAAACAAACAACAAGAGATGAGATAATGAATGCCCATCTCTTAAGGAAAAGATGAATAAAGAATATTGTTTTAGAAGAGGGCTAAATTATTTTGGCAAGCATAGTCGTATACACCAAAAAAATTAAAAGGCAAGAAGTCGATCAAGTCAATAATCCAAATCTATATCGATGATCACATCATTGAAGATTGTATGTCTTCAAAGATTGGCTAGAAAGGAAGTAATAACCCCCAAAAAGAGAGTCTATAAGAATAATGTCCATCTTCCGTATCATCATCCAAAGAAAGATAAACATAAGGAGAAATCGATCAAGAATGACAAACAAGAATAAAAAGAGCATGAAAATCTAAAAACTAAAAGACATCCCTAGTGTTAAGTGGAAATCACCACTTGAACCTATATTGAACTTAAGAGAGATGCCTAAACAAAGTATTTAGCTTCTCAGCGGTATTTTGATAAGGCTACTTCACAAAGATGAGAAGATATACCAAACGCGCCTCATAAATCAAAGAAGGCTAAGAAAAAGAAGATCAAGAAGAGAACTACAACATAAAAAGATCATTAATAATCTAGAGGAGTATCACCACCAAGACGCCATTTAGACTTCATGCCCTAAACTCGCATTGTCAGAATCGATGAAGAAGATAATGGTGAATCTTGTCCAAGAGATACATGAATCATCTATGTGATGTCGATATTCTTCAACATACATTGAGATGGCAAGGAAGTCGGACAAACTTGACTAACTTTTATCGAAAAGCAAGAAGAGCTAATGTTTAAATTTTATTTAATGACTCAACAAGACAATAACAGTTCAGATGAAGATCTGTGTTTTCCCGACGGAGAAGAGTTAGACTCATTGATATCATCACGTATGAAACATATGACGTTAAAAATGAGTTCAACCATTTTGGCCAATCTTCTAGAATAAGAAGGAAATTTGAAGAAACTACTTCCTCAAAAGAAGCTGAGAAAGATAAGGTGATTCAAGTTTAGTTGAGAAGTGGTAAAGTCTTACCACTTTCATCAAAGAAGGGAAATACAAATAAAGGCAAAGACAAATAAATTGAAGTCAACGAAGATATCATTCCCAAAAAAGCCTAAATCAAGAGAGAAGATGGATTATAATATTCTATCACATCTGAGAAAGATCCTTGCACAATTGAGTGTGTACGAGGCTCTCTTGATGTTAAAAGACCTCCGAGAAACTTTGATACAGGCTCTCAAAGATCGGGAGAGTTATGAAGTTTACTTTGCAGAAAAATGCATAACTAAAGCATTGCAAACTCAAGATCTCCCAGTGCCCACATTTTTTGAAGAGGATCTTATGTTGGGAACAAGATCACAACCATCCTCTATGTTACAGAGAGTGATGACATATCACCGATCGATGGTTCTTCTATCAATCTTATGAGTCTAAAGGTATTAAGAGGATTATCACTTGATATCCAACATCTTGGGAGAGATAAATTGATGGTTCATGATTGAATAAAAAAAGGGTAAAAACTCGGGTTCTTTTATTCTCCCAAGTTTAGAGATTTATATACGTAAGCCAAGTTTCATGTAATCAATGCCGATACATCATTTAGAGCTATCTGGGGCCGGCTGTAGCTGCATGAGTATGGCATGGTCCCATCAACTATGCATCAATGTATGAAGTATTTGAAAGATGGAGAAGAATTCAAAATTGGTAACCTACAATCATTCTCATCAATGAAGCAAAGATCTATGAAGATGCAAAATATTTCATCCTCAAAGAGCCTAAGCTAACATAGCCTGAAGTGGTAGCATCCACGGAACTAAAAGAAATTTCACAAAGTGAAATAGAAGCAGAGGGAAGAAGAAGGCAATGCCGACTCTCCTAAAGCACTCGCACTCCACAAGAAAAATCAGTTCTTTGGGAAGTGACACGAAGAAGAAGAAGATATTCTCACCTTAAGGGAACTTATAAGCTTTCAAGAAAGAGAGTATGAAATAAGTGATTCTTTGACTATGATTTTGAATCTACTTATGAAATAGGATGATGCATCAAGAGGATAGCTTTCAGAGTCGATGACTCACTCAAAATTATACCCATCCCTTAAAAGTGCTTCAAAGAAATCACTCCACTGGAGGTTCATAATATTGAAGAATTGTGAATCATAAGGTATACTTGATAGGACAAACAACTCTATTAAAGACTTAAGATTGTCTCTTACAAACACCCCAAGTCAAGGATTTCTTCGACATATAATCCATGTGTTCATGAGGATCCTTCATATGGGTGACATTGCTAGTATAGAGAAGCCTGCATACGAACCATGGATCTAGATTGCACGTATCATTCCCCAAACCATCAGGTTAAAATGATGAATTTCTGCATCTTAAATTCTAAAACTATATATTGCTACTAAATTCTTATCTAAATATAAATTAATGAAGTTCTCTCTCACTTATGAGAGGAGTACTAACTATGGGGTTTGCTTATGGAAATGAACCATATCTAAAGTTCACCAAATGAGGACAAATCTCTCAGTAGTTATCTACTATTTCATTCCAAAAAATTCTTCAAATACTCTCCAATAATAATTAAGAGAATGAATTTTGACTATAAGGATGATATTATTTACCTACATTAGTTATAGTAGTCTCCTCTATCACCTAGTCTATAACACTAACCTCAACCGATTCTTTTAAATAATGGTTCGGGGTTCTATGTACAGAAGCTTAATTCATATATTTTTTTGGAATAGTTTTATTTTTATTTTTTTAATAAGAGTATATGTGTTCGTGTGTGTGTGTGTGTGCTGATATTTGTACATGAAACTTTTAGGTTATAAAACAAATATACGCTTGATCCAAGGTTCTTTGGCCGAAGCACTTTTTATGATCCTTTTCAAGACTTTTTTTAGGTGTGATACTGAATTTTTTGTAGATGATTGATTACTCTGTTTTTGTCTCTCAAAATTTCTTGTAATCTTACAGTTCACTTTCCGAGCAAAAAGATTGACCAAGACTTGTGCTCAATTCAACTAGAAATTAAAAAAAAAAAATTTCCTTGTTCTTGATCTCTTCACTCAATCTTATCTCCTGAGGTCTGAGAACTCTGAAGACCTGAGAAAAAATTCTGTTTATTTTCACTCTAAGATCAGATCTCAATAATATACATACCTTTATTCAGGCCATTTTCAATTAAGTTTCTCCTTCAATTCAAAACAACTATTGCCAATAGATATTTATCATCATCTTTTCAAAACTACCATAACGTCCTCATCAAATTAGTGAAATATAATTGATTTGAACTGTTCTCACTTCTCATTCTCACAAAGCAAATTATGTTCATTTCTCATACGAATTCTATTCACAAAGGAAACATATAATCAGCTTGTAAGCAAATTGAATGAGCTTTTTAATATTTTCATCAAATGGTTACAAACTTAATTTTCTGCAATCCTTCCTCAGTCTTCAAATATGGCCGTTATTCCATTGCACACAGATTAAAATCTCTAAAGTCATCTTCCACTCATTCAGTTATTAAAACAGCGCAGTTCCTTCTGGCCTGCTTTTACCTGTCTTAACCTCAATCTTATTCATCTTCTCCATCGAACGAGAGAGAGACTCATTAAAGAACACTGAGAGGACCTTCAGTAAGCTTCAAGATCAGAGCTTTATTGGCAGGAACAGTGGTGAGAGCTGCATCAGACTGAAATAAACCTCTTCTTTTCAACAGCAGCTTATAATAATCGAGATCAAATGTTCTGAAGCTTCCTGGATCCATTTCTACTATGCTTGTGTTGTCGTTTGGAGTTCTGCATTTTAATTTCTTGAGATTGGCAGCATAGAGCTTGTCTAGAGATGGATCTTCGTCTCCTTTTCCGGTGAAGTTGTAAAGCCGATTGCTGAAAGATGAGCAAGAGATCCCAATTGTGTGTGCCCCTAATAAGAGTGACAATTGAGGCAATTATACATGGTTTAGCTGTAATATATTGGTGAAAGAAAGTATGTAATGGAATATGACTATTAGATATTTAAACTACATTCATTATTATAATTATTATTATTATTATGGGTTATTTGCAAGTTAATTATGGCTAGCTATAAGTTGTATTCATATATAATTTTTGTAATTGTTATATATAGTCAGAACTATTCATTTTAAAAAAATTTATTCCATTTATTTTTTTTAATTACCTGATAAAAGAATCAGATCAGTCACATTAAGCCCTTTACTAGCAAATGATCTTTGAAGAGCAGTAAAATTAAATGTTGGTGCTGGAATGTTGTTCAAGGCCTCTGTTGCATTGGAGACCAAACCATCTCTCCTCCCTGTAGGAACACGCCAAAATGGACCTCCCTGTTAACATTAATGATTTCTTTCAGTATTAATGGAAATTAAGTACTTCATATATATATATATATTGAACGTTTAATTTAAAACTTAAGCAGATATAATACTTACGACAGCTACAACTGCATCTCTCGCAGTTAAAGCCAGAATATCAGCACAAGAAACGACACCAGGACATTGCTTTTCCACTAAGCTTTTGATGTTATCAATGAATCCAAAGCCTCGAAGAGTTAAATTGGGTGTAGCAGCTTTCTCTGCTTGTTTCTTGCTGGTGGAGTTGATCAGAACAGAGGCGTCACAACCCTAAATGACAAAGAAAAGACAGATGCCACCTTATCAACTAGAATAGTTGAGCTATTACATAATATTAAAGACAGAGATGCCACCTTATCTATTTAACTGATTGAGAGAGAAAATGCATACGCTTATTGAGAAAGTGAGTGCTGATTGTGAAGAATTTGTCGCTTTTGTTATACTCTACCTCTCTTCTATTATAAAGCTAGTCCAAAATTAGAGCATCTCTTGCTATAGCTAAAAGATTCTCATTGATGAAATAAAACTAGTAGTACCCTTGATTAAGCCCACCGATAAGCACAAGAAAACTTCCTTATTCTATACAAGCTCTACATCTCTCTCTCTCTCTCTAAGAATAATGATAAATCATTATGAAGTTTTATTAGTGAAAATCAACATACTTTTTTAAGTTATTCTAAAATTCTGGTTTAAAAGATTCAATTCTGGTTTAAAGTATTCAAATATTTGTCTTTGATTTTGAAAAGTAAAACTTTTTCTGAGAAAAAATGCATCAAAAGAATATTCATTATTAAAATTAAAATTCACGCCTCAATCACACTAAAAGCTCCCAAATAGAAACATAGTTCAACTTGTTGTAAATGTCAATTTTAAATTTTAAATATTACATAAATTATGTATAATTTATGTCTTATTTCAATGACACATAATAGGTTGACATTTTGTAGGTGTTGATTAGTAAGATTGATAAAGATTTTAAAAGTTATGATCATAATCTTAGATTCAAATTCAATTGACTTCATAAATAAAATATTTTCTTATAAATTTGGATGATAGGAAAAATATTGACATCTATAATGATGAAATAAATGATAACAACAAAAAAATTGGCAATTAACAATCATCATTTTAAGTTGCATTAAACAGTTTAAGATAATAATGAACCAAAATAACACTTAAAAACAATCACGCATTTACTTTATTATTCAGAACACTACTAAAGCTTTGGTCGAACCTTCTTGCAAAAATCTTACTAAAACGTCACCTTCAGTAACAAACATTTCTAGCCGGATAACAATTAGTCAAAATTTTACGATTATATATATGTATATAAAAAATTATAATTCTGATAGCAAATACATTCATGGAAAAGAGTTTTAACTATGCTTACTCTAACAAAGCAATCATGGAAGTGCATTCTAAGAAGAGGAGCAGCTAAAGTTGGAGCTTTGTGATTTCCTTTCTCACATAATCGAAAACTGTCTTCTCAGCTTTAGGACAGCTCTTATCATAAAACCCTAATTTAAGGTCCGCTTGAACAAAGCTCACAAACCCTAGGACTACAAGGAAGATGAAGTTTCTGAAGCTAAGCTTCCCCATTTCTCAAACCTGGAGTAAAGCTAACTATCGAACCCTGTGGTCTTCCGATTCTTCTGCTTTGCTGAAGCAGTTTTAAAGGCCTGGATTGATTCATCCATAGTTTACTTAACTTTGGAATTTAGTGTTAGTATTATTTTCATGCATGTGAGCTGGTGACAAGCACATGATTTCTTGCTGCTTGTAGTTTAATTATTGGACCAATCAGAGATGAATATTTTTTCTAGGGATTTGGTGTAGATTAGTTATGCAAAAGACGTGAAGGTTTCATTATTGAGGCCTATCTTGTGGAATTTTCAAATGAGTTTAATAGTTGGCAAGATAGCCGTCTACAAGAATTTGTGGAATTAGCTCGTACAAAATTTACATGCCTTGGGAGGTTTTAGATGCTTGCCATTATTCTACTAATAATACATAGAAATATTTACATATATAATACAAAATTTTTTTATGTATTTACATATGTAAATATATATATATATATATATATATATATATATATATATATATATATATATATATATATATATATATATATATATATATATATATATATATATATATATTTCACTTTTAAAAAGTAAATGATTATAAGATTTTTATATGATATTAAAGATTCAAATATTATATATGTAAATATTAAAATTTAGATGATAAATATGTTAATATATAAAAAAATTGCATGATATGTATGCAAATCTCTCTAATATATATTAATTAGATGGCACAAATATTACATGCCCAAGATTAATGAGACTCTTATAAAAAAATCAAATGAGTTCTGAAGAAGCTAGCAAATTAAAGGTGACCAATTTTCCAATGATCTTAAATTGTCGAAATTATTTGGCATAACCCTACTTAATATCAAGGTCATTTGAATTCTGTCAATTATTTGTTCAATCACAAGATCACTTGGGATCATTAGTGCTAATCTCTTATGTCATAAGAGTGCTTGGGATAGATGCAACAGTAAGAAAATATTATGGTAGAGCTGCTTCAAAAGAAGCTGTTATTTAAAATTATGATGGGTAATTGAAATTTATTCTATCTATAAAAGTTAAATCATAACTTTATGATAACCACCACTCTCTACTGGTTAAAAAAATACAACTTTATTATTGCAGATTCTTTAAAAAATAGTCAAAATATAATTAGCAGATTTGAACTGCGACCGACAAAAGTCCAAATGCAACCTAAATAAATTCACTCAATATTCAAAGTTACTCATTAGATGAAGAGATTTTTGGGATCATATGATCTTTTTAACAATATTTTGTTGTGTTGTATTATAATACTATTTTAGAGCAAAACAAATAATTATTCATGGCTATGCGCATTTAGAGTGTAAAGTTAACAAAATGTAGAATTTAATTTTTGAATGTTTGGTATGATGAAAGTAAAATTTTAATGCAGTTGTATTTGAAATGCATTAGAATGGTCATTTTGGGTGTATTTGGAATTTGCCCAATTTGGGCGAATTCCAAATAAACCCCGCCAAGTAAAGTGTTCACCGCTATCACGCCGCACACCACGCCGCCGCCACTCCGCCGCCTCACAGACGCCGTTAGCAGTTTGCCAACCGCCGCCGCAACACCGATCATTGGTCACCACACTATCATGATCCTGTCGCCGTCAGGCCGTCATCGATGCCATACCGATAATCTCAAAATAATCTTTACATTACATTTATTTTGCAAAAAGAAAAAATAAATTCATATATTTATAGAATTTTCAACCAAACAAGTTAAAATAATCCAAATACATCGATTTTATATCGATTCGTTTACTTTTACACTTTAAACAAAGAACCAAAACGTGTAATGTCTAATTGAAGTGTTATAAGTTATTGCTATTTAAATAAAAAATTAATGACACTATTGATAGAAGTAACTGGAAGCTTGAAATTAATAATATTGTAAATTTTATTTATATATTTAATTAGTATGCATCTAATTATTTTAAAATAGAATATTTATTTGTTAAATAAAACAGCTGAATTATACAAAAAAAATTCTATTCTAATAATGTTATTTTTATGGAGTTAATTTTTTTCAATGCAATTAGTTCAAACAACTCATAATTACTTCTTGAAAGAAGTTTAAACATGAAGCAGAAAAATTACTAGACGAATCTTCAAATTCTGAAAGAATAGAAATTGTGTCATTATATCTTCATATAAATGATAATAAAATAAATTAAAAAATTATTAAATTTATTTTAAAATTAATACAATATAATTTTTTTTCATATCAAATAATAAACTAAAAATAAATTTAATAATGTACAAATCCCTTCTAATCAGTGCTCCTATTATTGCCGACAGAATAATTAAGCGTGCATCTCAATGCAATATTATAAGAAATATAAATTTAATATTTTTTTAAAATATAATTAAATGAAGATAATACAACCCCACCGGGCTTAGCTCAGTTGGTGAGGGCGAGCGCGGTTGGGTACTCCTCAACCCGCATTCGATTAAATAGACGAACCTCATGGTGGGCCGGAACGCGTGATATATGGAGGCCTCTGACAATAATGCCTGTCACACGCCACAAAGTGGGGATCGAATACACCTCGTTACCAAAAAATGAAGATAATACATAAATAATATTTATGTTTATATTACATTAATTTTAAAATAAATATAATAATTATGAAACTCATTATGCTCACAGATTTGACAAGAATGATATGACTAATTAACGGTCGAATTATTAATTAAAGTTCATTGGTTTAATGATACTATTAATTGATTATTATGATGCTTTAGCATTAATTAATATAGACTGATTGTAATTAAGTAATATATAATGAATATAAAATAAAATAGTGGGAGTGGTTCAACCTCACGAAACTAATCAAATTGCTTGTAAGAATCAATTGAATTATGGAATGAGATAAGGGAGGAGAGGATAGCTTGTAGGATATGTTACTTATTCAGAGAGGACAAACTGAGTTTGTTAGCTAAACCACCGGTGCAGTAGTTTTATTTTATTTTATTTTATTTTTTACTTTATTTTTCTTTATTCATCTGGTGGTGAATAAAAATAATAAAAAAAAGTTTTTGATTTTAGATTATTATTATTATTATTATTTTTACTTTTTTTTATTTATCTGGTGTTTTGATATTGGTGAATAAAAATAATGAAAAAATAGTTTTGAATTTATATAATTCATATAAAATTTAAAATTTACATGCATTATATATATTATTATATGGCATGCAATCATATGAAGAGAAAGTTAGAACCTTGAGAAGAAAGGGGCGGCTACCTACTGTCCCTTTAGATCTTCTTTTACTCATAATCTAAACCTCTTAACAAAGTAATAAAAGGAGTTTTGGTGAGGGAATCCTTTATAAAACAAATAGTAAGAAATTAGGAGCAATATATATATATATATATATATATATATATATATATATATATATATATATATATATATATATATTGATATGGTGTTCAAAATACCGCTAATCAAAGTCAATCTTAATATCGCGCGATTAGTCAAGATATCGAGACAAGAAATATTTGAAATCTTTGAGATATCAATTATATCCCAAAGTAGCTCTTAAATATAGAGTGTTTATAGTCAAATCGAAGCCTCGACGAGGATCTAACGAGCCTAAGATCTCATAATTGACTTCATTTGGGCATGATCAAGAGGAGTGGTAACGACTTTGCATAATTACGTAAACGCCTCTCCTCCCATCTATAACAACTCTATCCCTCACATGAAGGAGAGAGAAGAAGTGAAGAAGAAGAGGAGTCAAGGAAGAAGGAGGAGCCACCGACCGGCGCCAACCACCACCGCCGACTACCGCCGTCGCTAATCCTTACCGCCGTCAATGAGTCCGAGCAAGGAAGAAGCGGAAGAGTCCGAACAAGGAAGAAGAGGAAGAGTCTGAGCAAGGAAGAAGAGGAAAAGCAAGGAGGAAGAAGCTCAAGCTTGAAGATCTTCTAAACAAGGTCACATCCTCCGACGGCCATCACCGACCACTTTCATCGCCAATTGTCCCTACATCTCCACCTACTACCAGCAACTATTACAACCTAATCGTTGTTACATACCGCTTTTACCTCATATGCAATTTTGTAATCCCGTTATCAGGAAGACTTTGTACTCTGAAACAGATACATAGTGGAAGCTTTTTACTGGGCTAGGCCCCGTGGTTTTTCCCCTCTTTTCGAGGTTTTCCACGTTAAAAACTCTGGAGTGTCTCATGTTCTCTCTTTAATTACCTGTGTGTGCTACTAATCGACAAAGGCGTGAAACTTTCACTCTACAAGGATGGTTTTCAAGATATATATATATATATATATATATATATATATATATATATATATATATATATTAACTCGAGTTAGGGTTATTCATTTAATAGTATGACATGATATCTATTATTCATATTTACTTTTTATTCATGCATGAACATGTTTATAAATGTAATTAATTTTATATGATAAAATATATTTATGTCTCAAAGTATGAATAGAATATTTAATCTCACAAATAGAAGTCATGGAAATGTTACTATAAAGGCACTAAAGTGCAAAACAAAGAGGTTACTTCATTATTTTGTAAAATTATATAGTAAAAATTTTAAAAAATTATAAATATGCATATAACTTAAAATTTCTTTTTTACATATGAAACTCTTAAGCATAAGAGAGTTAATGAATATATATATATATATATATATATATATATATATCAATTAAATTATTAATAATTTAATCAGATTTTAGGGATCAATAAGGGGTAAGGAGAAAACTTATTTTAGAATCCAAAAGGGGGAAGTAGGAAATGCTCATGATACTAGAAGACTTAGTAAGCATTCCAATCTATCTTATAATTATGCTTTATATATTTGAAAGTGAAAGGATTTATTTATTTGAGTTGAATTTTAGTAGATTGCTAAGGCTTATAATCCACCAACACAAGATTGTGAAAATGCCTAAGAGATGAAGATTTATACTTGTAACCTGAAGGAAACAGCTACCTCGATCCTAAATCTATGGAGCTTTAGCATGAGCTAAAGCACGACCTAAATCTAAGCGATAGATGGACATAAGGATTTACCTCCATAAGAAATGATAAACTGCCCGACCTCAGGACTTATAACCTCCTAGAGTGGCTGTCAGCTAACTCCTCCTCCGATTTTAAAATCATATAGTCCGTTCTTATAAATTGCAAGATAGTTATGGTAGTTATTTAATTTGAAAGAAGCTAAAGTCCTAAACTCACTCCCTAAGAGACTAGAACATGAGTGATATGAGCATATGACTTATTCTACAAATATAAAATATTTTCAAATTTTATTTCATTTTTGACACATCATTTAGACAAAGGCTTCAAGATTTTGTATGCCTAAATGCATGATGAAATAGATTATTAGCTAAATCAAAAGAGAGAGGGTGTTCTCCTTTCGTGTAAGGATGGAGATCCCTTATATGCAAGAAAGAAGGAATATGCATGCCTAATGTGAGACATACAACCATATAGCTAAAGGGATGCTAAATATTTTAATTATATTGATTATTGCTTAGGCTTTATGATGAGGTTATGAGTTGTTTCAAATTTAGTTATGAGTGATTAGTTGGATAGAAAACTTATTTTTACCCTAAGAGCCCACCACATTCAGGCCAGACATTAAAGCATCAAATATAAGAAACTATGAAAAGTATGTCATTTCTAATGCATAATTTAAACAAATCATCAATCAATTTTATAAACTAACACAAAAGAATAAGAGGCTGGTGCGGTCGGGTTTCACCGTACAACCCAGAAAAGAAAAGATGGCTCACCCTTATACAACCGAATATAAAAGAATAATTATAATTAGAATGAATATATGTTATGTGGGTCTTAATTCTTCACTCTTCCATCTTCCTCCTTCTTTCTGTTAATTTGGTTTTCTCCTTCTTTGATTTAGATGTGCTTACTTCAAAGGCATCATAGGGTACCCAAAGACAAAGCATTCTGGCCACTGCTCATCCTAATCCCCCATAGAACTAATCCTAATTCCTATTGCAAAATTACATTCATATAAGAAATATAAACATAACTACACCAAAAAATAGGTTATGAACATACATACAATCCCAAGCGTTATATATATATTGAACTTAGTACCGATATGGGTAACCAAGCCCGCATGTCCTATCTAAGATTATACTTAGGAGTTTAAGCAATCTACAAAGAGAGCATTTATATTTATTAAGCATCCCCTTAAGCACCATGTAGAAAATATGATTATACTAATATCGATCTAACATCCAATCTATGAAATATATACCCTAACATCTACTTTTAAATAATACATCATAAAATAAAATATACATCATATCATACGTCGTCCTAACATAAAGCTAGAAGCAATGACTTAATTCTAATGTGTGTGTTAAGGTATGTGCAGTATGTCTTAATTAAGCATTAGAGTTATATTTTTTCTAAGTTTGGAAAAAGTTCAAGTTATCATGATGGTGGGTTTCATTTGAAGTTGTTTAATTGATTTATGAATTTTAACTTGCATTTTATTTTATTTTATATGATTTATACTTAGAACCTAAGTGTTATAAAGAGAGGAAAGAGGATTGCCCTTTCATCCCCACATTAAGCCACTTTTAAAGCATATTAATTTGATTTAGTTCTCTTTAATGAATGACTTATTAAATAATTTTATAATTATTCCTAAGTTTAAGTTAACTTTAAATGATCTTATCCAATATGAAAGATTTATTAAGATTAATTTAATTAAATTACTATCACATGAAGTATATCAAGTCATTCCTTTCCATCACATGTAGCATGCATATTATTTACTACTTAGCATACTTATACATGCAATATATTTTAGCACACCTAAATGATGATAAATGTGTCTGTTTGGGATTTATATTCTTATTTTGATTGAATTATATAAACATATAAATTAAAGCTCTATCCAAATTATAATACCAAAATACATAAGGAGTGGAATCACATAAGTACGTGTCATTATTAATCAGAGAAGTGAGGTAATCAAATGACCTCCTTAGGGCTAGCTAAAGCCTCATATTTTCGGGATGTCTAGACTATATACTTATTAACATTTTAAATCTATGTAAATCTATACATGAATAATAAAAAGAGAGCACTAATTTATATATAACATATGCTAATGACTTAGGTGAATATGAATGCATGTATTTTTAATAGAAAAGGAGGATCCTAATCTCTTAACTAAATACACACATGTATGTAAAAAAGATATAAGCAAGTACATGCCATTGTTAACCAAAGAAGTGAGGTAATCAAATGACCTCTTTGGGGCTAACTAAAGCCTCGTATTCTTGGGATTTCCAGACTATATACTTGCTTTCTTAGATACATATAGGTGTATAAATAACTAAAGGAAAGAGAATCATGCAAAGTTGTATTTTTATTTGAATGAATTATTTAAGCATATGAATTAAAGCTCTATCTAAATTCTAATACCAAAATACATAGGAATGAAACTAAATGAGTACGTGCCATTGTTAAATCAGGGAAGTGAGGTAATCAAATGACCTCATTGGGGCTAACTGAAGCCTCGTATTCTCGGGATGTCTAGACTATATACCCATTATTGTTCAAACTTATGTAAATCTATATATGAATTATAAGAAAGAAAGCTTTGTCTAAAATACTTAGGTTATAAGCACACGCACCTCCTATGTATTTATAACTATCATCACAACATATGTTGTTATCCATTTATAAACGTTTAGAAAATATATTTGGATTTAATAGTGATAATAACCACACATATGATAAGTTAATCTAACACATGCAAGCTTTATATAAAGAAATTTCATTTGATTTAATTACTTTTGAAAGACATGAATGCATAAAATTAAATGACATACAATATTTAACATGATTGAAAAGAAATAATCAAATATGAACACATGATCCATTCAATCAAATTAATTTCTAAATATAATCATACTAAATAAATTTATTTAAAATAAACCAAAGCTTTTTATCAATTTAGTTTTGGATTTTTTTATTTGATTTAAAGAGGAAGAGAATTTATTATTTGTTGTTTTAATCTCATTCCCATATTAGTAATTTGATTTGTGTTTAAGAAAATGTAATTAGGTGAATTTTATGAATTAATTAAGTTGGATCCTTAATTAAATCAATTAATTACCCTTACCTATGCTTCTTTAATTTGATTAACTAAATAATCATGAGCCAACATGATATGCATATGGATGAAAAGTAAATTAGCAATGATCCTAGAAAATAAAAGGGGCCCAATGCAATTGGCTCACAATTAATAGTTAATTAAATTAAAAAATTTAATTAAGTACTCTTATGATTTCCCCACATATATGGGTTGACCATAATTTTCTTAAGTACCTTTAGGTTATTAAACACCTAAAGATATATCCATGATTTAATTGATTAAGATCTAATGTAATTCATTTGATTTTATTTTGATTAATTTAATTAATTTAATTAATTCTTAATGTTAATTAAATACATTTTAAATGGGATGAATTTAGAGAAATGATTAAAGGGAAGGCCTTATCATTTTCTCCTATTCATTCACTATTGATTAATCATATATGACATTTAAAATTAATTAATCTTATTATTTGATTAATTAATTAATTTATTAATCAGACTAAGAGGTAATTAAGCTCATAAATGTTGATTACCCTAATTACCTAAGCAATAATTCCCAAGAAAATTATAGAGGAGGACATCCCATTATACCACTCTATCAAAGGGGAGCAATTGCCTAAGTAATTAGGGCTTAATGAAGCTAATTAAATTTAAAATAAAAATTTAATTAAGCTTTAATTAATATTCAAAATTAATTAAAAATATTTTTCATTAATTCTCCTCTAAATTGTCTTTAAAATGTGTATTTATTTGTAATTTTTGGATTATTCTACAATTTGTTATGAATTTTCAAAGATTTAGCCATTAAATTTATTAATTAAGCATAATCCCATTTGCCATGTAGATGTGGCGCTTCCCATGTGGCACTATGAGATTGGTTACTTAAAGCCATCCGATGTGGCATCTACGTGGTAGTGGTGGACGTGCTTTCTTATCTACCATCCGATCTAAGATCTGACTACCAAGATTAACCCCATGATTTTAATAGGATCAAATTGGATTTTATCTAGTGAATAATCACAACCGTCCATTCGATCCAAGGAATGGATGGCGATGACGAGACGACCGCCTACTTTCAACCACTCAATTCAAGCTCATCCGAAGCTCGATCAATTTGGGATTCAACCCAACATCGAGGTAGATCCAAGAGATTTACTGTCATGACATACAAAGTTTCTTCAAAAAGGCCTAGAAAATTTTCACAAAATCATAGTTTGCCTAAATTATCTCACCGGAGCTAGAGACTGGAGATGAAATCAACTGAGGTAGCTTCGTGGTGAGACAAGCTTGAGACGAGTCCTTATTCCTCATCGTTTGCTCTAGACCACAAACCGCATCATTGTGCAAGTGGACGTTGATCAAAGTCATACTTTCAGGGGGCTAGGAGGCAATTCGTTCTTGCTCGACGGATGCTAGGGAAGGTGTGGGTGAAAGAAATTTGAATTTGGTGGGGAGAATTAGATCTAAAATGAGGTTACCTTATTTTGGAACAGAGCTTTATGTTAGGATGGCTAGGGGTGCTTGAGGAGAGCTAGGGGTTTAAATGGTCTCTAGAAGCTTCTGAGAGTGGGGTTGGATTTGTTTTGGATCGTAATGAGGGAAGGGGTGGAGATTCAATCCTATTTTGCCAATCAACCGCCGTCCAGCAACGGAGTTGTCAAGGTCGGGTCTTAAGTGGCTCAATTTGCCTAGGTGGCTTAATTTGGTTGGCGAGGTTGGGTTGGAAGATCAAGGTGCCCTCCTCTTTGGATCTAATGGAACTAAGTGTGGGGAGGTGAGATAACTCACCTCCCCTTGGTCCATGGCCGACCTAGCCCACTTGGGTTGGGCTAGGCATGTAGGCTAGTTCTCATTTGGATCTTGGATGGCTGCTATATGAGGAAGAGGGGAGTTGACTTGCCAATTTGGGTTTAAACCCAGGTCGGGAGGTAAGATCCAATGGGTAATGCCTTGGAATGGGTCAATTCAGGTTGGGCTTATTTGGGGCTGACCCAAGGTGATTTTAGGATGGGTTGGATCAGGTCTCATTTTGTTTGGGCTTGGTTTAAGTGGGGTTGGCTCAATTTAACTCTTATAGGTCAAATTGAGATTGGTTGGGTTAGGTTGACCAATTGGTCAAATTAGGTCAAACCAAGAGTTGAGTCATGTTCAAATGAGTATGATGTTTTGGCTCAATTGATTTGGTTTAATTTGGCTTAGATTTGATTTTTGGCTCATTTGAAGTCATATGGGTTAAATGGTCAAGTTGACTAATTTGATCAAATTAGCCCAATTGGCTTGGGTTAGGGGTTAATTTATGTTTGATTGACTAATTAAAGATAATTGTAGGATTCAATTTCAATTAATTTGGATTTGGGAATAATTTAGGCCAAATTGACCCTTTAGGCTAATTTGGGCTAAATTGGTCAATTATGTTCAATTGCTCAAATTGGGTTCAACTGGGTCTTTGGTAAAGTTCAACAATCAAATTAGAATAGACTTGAGCCATTGGTTGCAATTAATTCAATTTATATTTTGATTTGACCTAATTTGGCCCTTTAGGTCAAATTGGGTCAACTTGGGTTAAGAGGGCCAATTTGGTTTGGTTTGGCTCAATTGATGGTCAAGTCATGTTTAGGGATTGATTTTAGGTTGGTATGAATCAATAGTTTCAATTAATTTGGCTAGTTTGATTCATATGGGTTAAGAAGGTTGACTTGGTCAAATGGACAAGTTGACTTGGTTTGATCTAATTTATGATAATTAATCAATCTAGGATGATTAACAATCATGATAGGAGGTTTTTATAGGCTTGGTTCAATCCAATTTAGGATGGATTAGAATTTGGTTCAAATAGGTCCTTTAGGTCACTTTGGGTCACCTATTGGGTTTAGTTGAGTCGATTTTGGGTTTAATTGAGTTTAATTAGATTTAAGATTGATTTATAGCTTTGATTGCAATTGATTTATAGCTTTGATTGCAATTGATTTGGGTTCAAGTGGGTTTTGGATCACTTGAATATTTCAAGTCAAATGGGTTTGATTAGGTTTGATCTGATTGAATTTATTTTGACTTGATGATTGTAGATTTTATTTATACTTAGGATGATGATTAGAGAAGTAATTGATTCATGAAAAAATCAATTGAATTTGATTTTATTTGAAGAAAATTTTAGCTAAGTCCATGGGATTGAATTATATGACTTAGGATGGATTCAGATTTGGTTTTGGATTTTGGTTTAGGACATATGAATGTAGTTTCATTTATATTTGGGAAGATGATTGAAGAAATAATTGATTCATGAGAAAATCAATTGAAATTGATTTGAATTGAAGGGAATTTTGGCTCTAAGTCCATAGGATCAAATCACATGGCTTAGGATAGGTTTGATTTGATATTTGGTTTGATTGATTTAAATGTGATTGTATATTTGGTATGGGTTGATTTGAGAGTTGAATTGACTTTGAGAAAATCAATTGAGATAGGTTTTATTTGTATTTGGCTAAGTCCATAGGATCAAATTATGAGCTTAGGATAGGTTTGATTTGATTTGATTTTGATTATAGGTTTTAAACATTTGGTTTGTAATTTGAATTTGGATTTGGTATGTGAATTTGGGTGAATTGAATTTTAGGTTTGATTTAGGCCAAAGAGGTAGGCATAGATTGTTGAGTTTAAGGCATAGCCTAATCTTATGATTAACCCTTCTAAGTCTTTAGGCTTAGGTTAAGTGTTCACTTAATTGCTAGAAGTATCTTATGACTAATGAAGTCTTAGTATCTAGAAGACTCCTAAATCTAAGAAGAGGAGATTGAATCCTCAAAAGTGAGGTCAACACCTCTTGAAAATCATATCACATAATTTATATCAACTACATTGTATTAAAGCCTTTCCCAATTATGAAAAGAGCATTATTTGTAATCTCAACTCACATAGTGGAACATTTATGTTGCATCATACCCTATAAAATTTTTTTCTCTTCTCAATTTTGGACATAAAGTCTTTTATCTTATAAGATATCACTACAAAATGTGTAGCATAATATAGAATTCCATGACAACAATTTTAAAACTATCACTAAATTTAGCATTTAGCAACAAATTTAATCATTGATAAATTGATGGTCGTTAAAACTATTGCAATGTTTTTTTTATTTATCAAATTTTATTAGCAAAAGCTATATCCATTGTTTTATACAAATTGTGTGCTATGAGCTATGCCCCATTGCAGTTATGTGAAAAAGGTAAAAATCTTATTTGCAAATATCCACTTATAATATGCCCTCTCTCCCATCATGTGTGCTACCAAATATGGTAATCTAGTACTTATTGATTCTATTGCCTCCTCTCACCATCAAATCATGAAGTTCAAATAAAGCATTTCATTTATATATTCAAAGAAATTCATTCAAAAAAAATGCTTGAATATTTATGGATTGTTTTAGATAGTGTGGCTTTCAGTTCTCTTATGATTGGATCGGCTAAAAAAAGTTGGATATAGTGATGCTCCAAGATTGTTGAAGGTAATCAATCACATTAAGTTGGTGAATTGTTTGGTTGAGGTGATGAAATGAAACTTTATTTCTAAATTAAGAAAAATCATAATAATAGTGATGTCATATTTTTCAATGTTATGAGAAATTGCTATTTTCCAACTTATGTATGTTGTGCGTAGAAATTTGTCTTTAAGTCTATAAATGTAATTATATAAAATGACTAACACAAAAGTTATGAATTTTATTTAATTATAGTTGAACTTGCATGTTTCTTTGTTGTAGGATTTCTTTTATTGCATGTTGTGACATGTGAAAGCCAGACATAACATCTTATGTTGATCTCATTTTGCTACCGATATATCTTTCTCTCTAAGCATAAGTTTCTATTTCTAGAGATTTTTTATTGACAATGCATACTTATTCATAGTTTACATGAATGGTATCATTATAACAATCAAGTGCATATGTGGTAAATTGTAAACTATGGGTGGTTCATATCAAATTTATGTTTTAAATATTGTTTAATTCCTTGTATGTCAATCGAGTCAAGTTCACAAGATGAAGTTGATCAATTTCAATGCTGTACAAAATTAAATGCACTATGCATTGTTGAAATTAGTCAAAATAACCTTTGATCGATGAACAAACTTTGCCATTGTGTTCAGAATGTCAAAATTAATCAGAATATATAGATTTTACAATTCGACAGTTGACCGATCAAGAAGAAAATCCATTGAGGCACCTATGCGCATATCAGAGTCAGGAAGCTATGACGATGCTCAAATAATTATTCATGAAATTAATCACACCGTTAGTGTCAAAACATTGAAACTTGTCAAATGAGACTATCCATGTTCAATTTGGATGAGTCAATGAGAACGTCGTGTGATCAAAAGCAGCAATGCATGATTATAACTTGAAATTGACCTAATTTGATGTTGACTTGAACCAAACGACATCGGATCGTGAAATAGACTATGCTGTTACATTTGAAATATCGAAATAACTTAGAATCAATACATATATTAATTATATAATAACATCATCACAAAATTCAAAATTTGGGTTTATTTTCACTCAAATAAGTATAGGCCCTATATATACCCCTATTACCCAACCCTAATCCTAATAACACTCCCTCAACAGCCTCGATCCTTATTCGACATCACAAGACTCCACTCCTCTTCCTATTTGACGCACACGAGCAGCTGCTCCCATTCTCATTTTCTATTGAACGAGAAGCCAAAGGCCAACTGAACGATCTCCTATTCTCTTTCCCTTGGTTCAAAGCCCACACAGTTACCCGAGCCTCCCTCTTTCTCGCTAGTTCACACGAGACTACACAAGCAGAACTGAACCATCTCCCTCTCTCATTCTCGTCTCTATGCTATAGTGCCCAAGCCGAAGTCCTTCCGTGAATCCATTTCTGAATCGGCCAATCCCACTGGTATTGTAGCATCGTTATTGTAGCATTGTACTGTAGCACAACGCTGTAGCAAGTTACTGTAGCATGGTACTGTAGCACCGAAAATAAATTTTATTTTTATTATTTTTTATCCCTCTCTCATAACAATGCTTTGATGTTTGACATGAAAGAAGTTGAAATGGAGTTAGATTCATTAGGGATATTTGATCGGCGCTACTTTTAAGTAGATAAAAAAGGAGGCAAGTGAAGCAATGATAGAAGTTATATGGTGATAGAATATTTCATTAGTGTCCTATCATTTTGGCTCAATGTATATGTAAAAGCAGAATTATGATAAATGCTATAATTTTAAGTACCCACTCATGATTATTTCAACATGGTGGAGTAATCTACTAAAATTAAGTACTCATGCATGCTGCTTCAGTATGATGAGAGAATCTGGATGCTTTTATATAGGTTTGAAGGCCTATACGTTACTTTTCATAAGCACGATAGGTGTAAGAAATTCACTCGACCGTGGTGTCGCAAGAAACCTACCATACATGCTTTCCATAAGCATGGTGGGAAGGCCTTGGTACTCTTGATGCAGCCCCCTATATGGGGATGATGTCGGGAGGCTACCGAATTTCATTCTAAATATCTCTTATGCAAGTATTGAAGGCTTATGCATACTTTCTTAAGTGTGGTGGGTTTCAAAGACCTTTTAGCCATGGTGTCACAAGACACCTACAATGCCTATAAGCATGGTGGGAAGGCTATAGCACTCCCAATGCAGCCCCTTACATGGGGATAATGTCAAGAGGCTGTCGAATTTCCTTCCAAATACATGAACATATGTCTGCTTAGTATGTTAAATTCATGTTCCTACTACTTTAATACAATTGCACATATTTACTAGATATAAGTACTCATGCATATTACTTCAACATGGTGAGGAAACTAGAATGTCTCTTATATATGGGTTTGAAGGCCTATAACTTTTCATAAGTGCGATAGGTAAAAACAATCACTCGATTGTGGTGTCACAAGACACACCACCATGCATGCTTCCAATAAGCATGGTGGGAAGGCCTCGTACTTTCGATGCAATCCTCTATATGGGGATGATCGAGGCTACCGAATTTTTATTCCAAATGCAAGTATTGAAGGCTATGCATATTTTCTTAAGCGTGATGGGTTTAGAAGATTCTCAAGTCAATGTCATAAGACACCTGACTATGCATACTTTCTTAAGCATGGTAGGAAGGCTTTAGCACTCACGGTCCCATATGTGGATGATGCCGAAAAGCTGCTAAAATTTCATCAAAATAGAGATTAATAATTAATAAAATAAAATAGTTAAAGACTAATCTTTGAAGATTAAATGAGTAGTAAGATCAAAAATTGAACTAAGTATAATGTGCTAAGCTACTGAGACAAATTAGGCTTACAATCATGTGACTGACAATAATCTACAATAAATTAGATGTTTATTTACTATAAACAAATGAATATTAATCTAAATAATTTAACAAGAGCTCAAACACCTTACACCACCGAATCTGCAACACAAAACTAGGAGCGGACATAAGGCATTAGCTTAAATTCTAAATAGACTTCAAATATATTAATTTTGCATAAATTATGGAGCCAACTATCATTTAACCCAAGTGCTTCAGAATTTGTGCAATCATTTGAAAAAATGAATTCTTGTACAAAATATAAAGTAATCTTCAATTCAATTTGATTTTTTTTTTAAATTCATACAAGTATTCTAATTAACCCATGAGGGCGACCTACCGAATGCTTAAATCTAGTGTCGAGGATATTGCATGGGTTGATTCAGGTTGTCTTGGGGAGTGCAGGTTAACAAAATCTAAAAAAATCTAATAATAATATTATAAGAATTTCAACTTAGTAAAATATCGAGAAGCTAATTACTATATGACGGTAGATCTCTCATTATTAAAATAATAGTGTCAAGATCTGGAATAACAAAATGAATGATTAATTCCCCAATAATGGCTGAGTTGATTGAGAATATCAACCGAAGGGGTTATTATTATCAAAATTATCTAAGATATCTATATTCAATAATTTCAAATTCAAAATTCTCAAAATATAAATCTAGATTTGATCCTCTATTCTTAAATTAATAGAGTCAAATCGATCCGTAACAATAAACTAAATGATCAAGCACTTATATACCCGATAATGGTTGTGTTGAATGAAGATTTCCGGAGGATATCACCATCCAATTATATTCAAGATTCAATGTCAAATCGATAAATTCAAACTTCATGTAACTACAAAAAATTATAAAAGAAGCTTAATATAAATGCTTAATTGAAAATCATCGTCTAAAAATTAAAAGTAAAACCAATCTATTCATCTTCATAATCATTTATCAGAGATAATAAATTAAAAAAATTCTAGCTCACAAAGGAGCCAATGTCAAGTCAAGTGTATTTCTATATTCACTCTCAATCAATCTCATGTTTGTATAGGCATGGCGTGTCCTCTAACTATGTATTTTGGCTAGAAGGCTCCACATATTATGCGATTACGACGAGTCCTCGATCGGTGGTGCATGCCAAATGACACCATTATATTATGGTCACAATTGTAGCCTGTATGGATAATCTTATTTGGTGATGTTAAGCAATCTTCTTGGGCTCAACAACAGTTAGCCCCCACCCCTCAGAAGAAATAACTCGAAATTCTATCTACTCAAGTACATAAAGTTTTAAAAGTTATAAAAGAACAAGGCCTTATGAAGAAAATATATCAAAGGCCAATTATCTGAGAGACCAATAATGCTCCAAAACGCCATCAATGGTAGTAAGAACTCAAGAACATTGAAAATAAGCCTTAAATGGTGAACATCATGGTGTGACACTTAAATAAGGTGTTCAGGAATTCGCTACCAAAAGGTCCCGAAAGAAGGAAAAATAAGTCTCGAGGCTAAAGCCTCAAGAAGAAGCAGCCATAGAAAGGTAGAAAGATGTGACATACGACTTGAATATTAGATCTGCGGATGATAATACCCAATAGAAATGGGTTCCTAAAAGAATGTTATAATCGAGAGGTCCATGGTCAACACCGAGAATCCTCAGGAATCCCATCACCAAATTAAATGAGTTTTGCTTGATTTTGATCGTAGCCCTCTAATTGAGGAGATATTCATCCCACATTCTTAGCCTAAAATTGGATGGAGACATCGATTAGAGATAAGGATGCAGGAAGAAGATGAAGATGAAGAAGGCACCATGAGGGTGGAAGTGGTGTATATGGTACAACACATTGAACAAGCATCTAGTGTACAAAAATACCGATCCAAGCATCATGGAGCTGCACCTCCTATCTATATTGATGAACCAGCACAAGGTCAAACAAAAGTGGAACCTTTTGGTTCCTCCTCAAGTGATGAGTAAGAAGAGGAACAAGAAAAAGAAGACAACATGCTATTTGCTGACATTGCTATGCTTGGTGGATCAAAGGAAAATGTAGTGGTAAATGAAAGCGAAGGGTAAAGAGATCTCTCAATTGAATTCAAAGATGAATTAGATGATAACACAAATGAATTTCATGATGCAAATAATGCAGGAAGCAGCCGCAATCGACACCGATCCTCCTATCAATCATCAAATAATCACCGCACATCAATCCACCGGTTGAGCAAGCACCATAACTCTCTGGAGCACAAAGCGCACCTAAAGGTAGAAATCAAGTTAATCAATTGACTGCTCAACCTACCCCTCAACATATACTGAGCACATCTAAGCTAGTGATAACTGTACAACTTGAAACTATTATAAGTGAAAAGATTAAAGTTGTCATAGTTACATAATAGGTGGAGAAATTGCTGAATAGAGGTCGCCTTGCCCTGTAGAATCTGACCAGGTGTCATATCCTAAATGTTACTTGGTGCAAAAATTCCACTCATTTGATGGCAGTAACCCAGCTGACACCTAGCACAATTTAAAGTAACTTGTGGTAACACTGGGGCAATGATGCACTGCTGTTTTGCCAGTTCATTAGTAGCTTAACTTCAACTGCTTTCGAATGGTATCTTTGAGTTCTTGAATGACTTATGTAAGATATTTGCCGAGTTGGAGGCAATGTTCATAAAAAAATTTGCTAGTGTAGTCGACAAACTACTATAGACCTGAAAAAAGAAGAAAGATGAGTCAGTTGCAAAATACATAACTCGCTGGCGCAATATGAGTATGAAATGTGAGCAGCAGCTTGAAGAGGAACATGCGATTCAGCTACTAGTGGGCAACATTGATGATAAAATGGTGCCCTATTCATGCATGGATTCCATCACTACCTTTCAAGAACTACTTGATTGGGTGGCAAAATTTGAAAAGCTGAACCTTTCCAAGCCTGAAAGCCATTCAGATAGAATAAAGAAAGGGAAGTACTTAGAATCAAGGAGAAGTGAATCTCACACTACTTCATATGATTAGAATAGAGGAAGCCAAGCAACCTATAATGCGGATAAGGGGAAACAACCCATTTATTTTTGAAGGAAAGGTCAAACAGACCATCAATTCTCAACCAAAGTTAGTTCTTGGAGGCAAATGATAAACCCATAACTTTCTTTGAGTAATGGTGAGCACCTAAGGCAATCATTAAGAGATGATGATCAAATGCATCCATCTCTTAAGAAGAAAATGAATAAAGAATACTCTTTCAAAGAAAGTGTAGCTAAATTATTTTGATAAACACTTAAGGCAGGGTTAAAGTTGCTAAAATGTAAAAGAACAAAAGAGTCAGAATGAACTAGAAACCTAAATTACTGTCCATATCATTGGGTAGTTATCCACCATATAGAAGATTGCTATGCATTCAAAGATTGGCTAGAAAGAAAGTACAGAAAGGGTGAATTTACATTATCCAATAGTATTCTCGTACAACCAAAAGAGAATCTACAAGGGTTGTTACGTCCTCTTCCATGCCCCTATAGAAAAATAAAGCAAAAAAAAAAAGACTGTTGACAATGATAAATGAAAGACTGCGATCTCAAAGAAAACTATGAAGATGCTGAAACAGTTAGAAGGTGTTCCTGGTGTCAAGTGAGATCATTATTTGAGCTGGTACTAAAATTGAAGGCAGGGTCCACATCAAAAGTTTCTGCTCTTCAAAGGCAGTCCAAGGTGGTTGGTGCCCCCCGACCTGAGAAATAGTCTATTTAGAGTTCACAAAAAATAAAAGACTAGCCAAACAGAAGAAGATAAAGAAAAAATCCACTACCCAAAAGATTATTAATAATCTAAAAAATATCAACAACCAACAAGACAACCAATTAAACTTCGATTTCATGTCGACTCCAAATCATTGAAACAAATTATGAAGGATATGATGATGAAAAATATTATTCTAGAGAAGTCTATTGGGCTATCTTAGTGTCCTTGGATACTCCCCGATGGAGTTTACTTCTTCAAGATAATTCAACAAGAAGAACCACCAACGATGTGGCATTCATGTCTTACCTGTTGGTGAAACAAATAGATGATAACTCGAAAGAAGACTTGTGCTTTATAGAGGAAGATGTGTCAGAGTCTTTAATATCACCATTGATGAAGGGCATAAAATTAGGAAGTGATTCCAAAGTCTCCATCCAATCCTTTGACATAAATGATGATTCAGAAGGAGAGACTTTTTCAGAAGAATTTGAGCCATATATAGCAGCCACAGTGCAATTAAGAAGTGGCAAGATGTTTCCATCATCACAGAAGAAAGGAACACCAAATAAAGGCAAGAACACAAATATAAAAGTTACTGAAAATATCATTCCTAAGGATCCAAAAAAGAAGTCTAATATAGATAAAGGAATCAATTACAATATTTTGTCGCACTTGAGGAAGATCCCCGCACAACTGAGTGTGCATGAGGCCCTCCTGAAGTCACAAGATCTCCGTGAAACCTTAATTCAGGCTCTTAATAATTTAGAGAACTATGAAGCATACTTTGTTAAGCGGTGTATGACTGAAGTATTACAATCTCAAGACCTTCTAACGATCACCTTTTCTGAGGAAGAACTTTTGGTGAGAACATCAACATCGCTATATATCTGGAGAGTGATGGTGTAATAATCAATTAAATTCTAGTTGATCCAAGTTCATCTATTAATTCATGAGCCTACGAGCATTGAGAGGATTGTCCCTTGATATTCTGCATCTAGGATGAGACAAATTGATGATCCATAGGTTCAATGAAAAAGGGCAAAAGACTCTTAGATCTTTTGCCTTGCTACTAAGATTCAGGAAACTTTACACAGAAACCAAATTCAATATCATTGATGCTAACATCTTGTTCAGGGCATTGTTGGGTCATCCATAGCTACATGAGTACGAAATAGTCATGTCTACTTTGTTCTAATGCATGAAATACATAAAAGATGAGGAAGAACATAAAATTCCTGACAATCTTGATCATTAAATTAGTCCATGAAGCTAAAATCTATGAAGATGCAAAATACTATTTATTAAGGAGTGTAGGCATCAACAATCCAAATCTTCTACTTTAAAGGCTGCAAAACAATCCAAACAAGTGTAGAAAGAAAATGGAAGAAAGAAGGCGACACTGACTCTTCCAAAAGTAGCTAGTGCATCATCTAAGTTGAAAAGGCTAGTCCCTCATCTGGGCAGTGACACAGAAGAAGAAGAGGGTAATCCTTCTATCAGACCTAAGGGGGTAAACAAGTCTCTAGTGAAAGGAAAGAAAAATATAGAATACTCATACCCCGATTATGATTCTGAACCTACTTACAAAAGTGAATTTCAGTGTATCTCTTTAAGAAGGATGACAGACCTGTTGATATCAAAAGATTCATTAGTAGTCATGCCACTTCATTTTTGACATTTCAAAGAAATCACTCCACCTCAGGTTCACATCATTGAAGAGTTAAAGACTTTCTATGTGCCTCCCGAAGTGATCAACATGGAATTTCATTTGTAAGTATGAGGAATGCTATCACCAAGATTCTGATTGGCTCATACAATTTTACAAATCTAACGATATGGTGCCAACTAGAATGCTAAGTTATTATCCTCTAAGGATTTGCAAGATGATGCACAAATTAGGGGTTGATGTTGGAACTGATAAGTGGCAAGCTTACCTTTTTGACACCCTATGGAATTTGAAAGGTCCACAAACCCTATGAAAGCATGATGATCATACATCTAAAGGTCTTGGATACATACAACGTAGGCATTGTTGAAGGGCTTGTTACATAATAATAGAAAATGAAGTCGAAACCAAAATTGAAAGTGAAGATGACCTTTATAAAGTTTATCTAACCAATGATGAAGAAGTGGAAGCTGCCAAAGACTTGAAGAGCTTGAAGATGGTGGACAAATAACTACTATGGATGAGTTGAAGAAAATCAACTTGGGAATATAGGATGATCCCCGCCCAACTTTTGTTAATGCCCTTCAACCTAATGAAAAAGTTGAAGAATTAAGAGCTATACTATGTGAATTCAGGGACTACTTTGCTTGGACATATCAAATATCGCTTATCCCCTAATGTGGCGTCACAAATTAGCCATTACGCTAGATGCACCACTAGTTAAACAAGCTCTAAGTGAATGAGATTGAGATTGCGAATAGGTGATTGCAAAAACTAAAAAACTCATTGAAGTCGGCTTTATCCGAAGAGAATTATGCATTGATACCAACATTGCCCCCTAATAAGAGGAATGATCAAATGATCTATATTGACTTCTGAGATCTGAACAAAGTATGCTCAAAAGATAATTTTTCTCTTCCAATATCAGAACTTCTAGTGGACAATACTTCAAACTATGAAATGTTCTCATTCATGGATGGATCATCGGGGTATAATCATTAAGATAGCTTCTAAAGATGAAAAGCATACATCATTTAGAATGCTAAGTGGTTATATACTACTACATTGTCATGCCATTCAGATTGAAAAATGCTAAAGCTACATATCAGAGGGTCATGACACGCATCTTCGATGAGTTCATTCATCAGAAAATAAAATGCTATGTGGATAACCTTAACATTAAGAGCATAGATTGAGAAGATCATTTTGATGACCTGAGAATGGTCTTCAAAAGAATTAGGTAGTATGATTTCAAGATGAATCCTCTTAGATGTGCATTTAGGATTTTTTTCTAGAAATTTTCTTGGTTATATGTATAGACAGGAATTGAGATCAACCTTAATAAAGTCAAAGTGAAAGTGGATATTCCACCACTGAAGAATCTTCGTCACCTTCATTCTATATAGGAACATTTGGCATTCATCTAGCATTCCATATCAAATCTGACAAGCAAGTGTCAACCATTTGCTAAATTGATGAAAATATTGCACCATTTAAGTGGGATAGTGAATGTCAAGAAGCATTCGATAGCTTTAAAAGATACTTATTGAATCTACCACTCGAAGCGCCAATCCAGGGAAAGCCCCTTATTTTATATACAACCGGGCTAGAAGAATCCCTTAGAGCATTGCTCACATAGGATAATGAAGAAGGCAATGAGAACACTCTTTATTACATAAGTTGAAGATTAGTAGGAGTAGAAGTGAGATATTGTCCAATTATGAAACACTATCTTGCACTAATTTTCGCTGCCCAAAGGCTCATATATTATATGCTATCGAACAAGATATGCTCATCTCAAAGATTGATCTGTAAAGTTCTTGATAACAAGACCGGCGTTGATAGGTCATTTAGCATGATGGGCAATGCTCCTATTCAATATTACTTATGTACTCATAAAGCTATAAAGCGGATATTAACAAACTTTCTCGCGCATCATATCCTAGCTTTCAAATAAGGATGATCTACGATGAATAGATTATGCTTATCCATGAAAGAGAAAAGTTATAGATCCGGGAAATATATTTCGGTGCATCATCTATTAAGCTTGGCGCCCTCAAATCTTCCAAAAGTAAGAGGCATTGGCCTCTCATCTTTGTAACACCGTAAGGTGGCATAATGACTTGTTCATACAGTCGACGAGACAAGCACCAACAATGAAGTTGAATATGAGGCATTAGTAGTAGGCTTGAAAAGATGTTGTCATCAACATCCAAAATTTAAGAATCTTTTGAGGCTCTCAATTGATAATCAACCAAGTGTTGGGTGTCCATAAGATTAATAAGCTTAGCATACTATTATAGGTAATTGCTGAGCTTATGAAGCAAATTTTGAACATTAAACCGCTCGAAGTTTCTTGGTTGAAGAATAGTAAAGGATTGTCGCTAAGCTATCAAAGGAAATGGCTAACAAATGATGATGATGTGTTGATTGAAGTGTCCACTTATCGAGTTCTGCAACCAGTAAATCCATATTCCTCGCAGGTAGAGGGACATCAAAATCAAACCAGTAGGAAGCGATTCAAATTTCTCCTCACTCTCCCAAAGAACAAGTAGAAGAGAGAAAAAAAATCAAAAGTATTGCAAAGAAATCAGGTGAAGCTTTTAAAATGAAAGAGCCTGATGATTGGAGACAACCTTTCATCAACTATTTCAAGAAAAAAAAAAGCAATAAATCACTAGCCATGCATTGCAAAACAATCCTACGATATGTATATGTCAATGACACATTGTATCATAGATCCTTTGAACAAATATGGTCGTGATGCTTAGACGATGAAGCCAATTAGATAATGTCCAAAATTCATGAAGGACTCATGCGCACCAGTCCTAAAATGGCAATAAAATCAAGAGAATGGGATATTATTGGCCATCAATGGTGAAAGACTACATAGATATGCCAAAAAATGGCATGAATGCTAAGTCCATGGGGATCTCATTCATCAACCTTCGAATCCTCTGCATCCAAAAATAGCGGCCATTCAAAAGTTGGGGCACTCATATAATTGGGTCGATTGATCCTCCATCATCAACTAGACATCGATTCATTTTAGTAGCTACTAACTACTTCTCCAAGTGGGCTGAAGCTTCTCCACTCAAGGAAGTCACTACTGATTGAGTTGTTGACTTCTTCACCAACAATGTCAGCTATAGATTTGGGGTGCCATGATGAATCATTTCAGACAACGGTCTGACTTTCAAGAGTATGAAGATATATAGATTCACTGATCGACACAAAATTGATTAGTGATACTCATCAATCTATAATCTAGGGCTAATGGTTTGATAGAGGCTTTCAATAAAACCCTAGTGAAGTTGCTCAAATAGATTCTCATAAAGAATAAGAGTGACACCCTTAAATGATGGAATCACTTTGGGCATATAGAACAACTTATAAAATGCAGACCAAAGCCACTCCTTATGCTCTAATAATTGGAGTTGAAGTCATTTTACCACTAGAAGTTGAGCTACCATCACTTTAAGTAGCTATCCAATTCAATCTTACTCAAGATGAGAATGCTCACCTGCAAATGGAAGAGTTGGATGTGCTTGACGGAGTTAAACTCCAAGCTCAATAAAGTTTAGAAATCTACTGAGCAAGGATGTCCAAAGCATTCAATAGTCAGTACATCCTCGGACATTCCAAAAATATGAATTAGTTTTGGTACTGAGAAGGCCAATCATCCCTCATCGTAAGATGCGTGGTTAACCTGGAAGGTCCCTATGTCAAAGAGAAGGTGTACAAGGAAGAGCCTACCGCCTTATTGATAATGGTCAACGACCAATGCCAATCAACAGTCGATATCTCAAGAAATATCATAACTGACTATGGATAAGTATATAAATACTTAAATGAATCTTCCATTAATAAGGCTTTCATACCAGATGCACATGTAATGTAACTTAAAAATTCTCTCATAAAATGAGAACGCATTAACAAGTTACTGCGAAAGCCCCCTCTTAGACAGGGGCTTTTTTATATATTTAGCTAAGTTGAAATCGTGCTACAAACCGAGATCCTTAGATAAATATATATATAATGATCAAAATAAGCTATGTTTATTTATATTAAATAAATTCAAGCTTTGTAATGTATTTCTGAACTAATCTAATCCCCTTTCATTCTTTTTTTTTTTTTTTTTATGATCAAAGTTGTTCAATCCTCTCCTATAAAATAAGAGGTATTCTTATATATATTTGGGTTGACAATGAGCTTTATGAGATCCCCAAACATATCTATAATTATTATTATTAAAGTTGCAAGAACTTGTAGGAATAAAAGAATCCACTTTTATGCACTAAAAAGACAACTAATATCAAAATGTTATCTCCAAGATTCCCACATTTCAAAGATCAAGTTAGAAGAACTCTTAATTGAAAGCTTTTATCGCCTAAGTTGAAAAGTATCAACCTCTATATATTCAAGTCTAAGACACGAACATGTTCTAAAGGTCAAACTCAACAGGCCCACAAATGGCTGAGTTGCTGACACTCTCCTCACTCAATAAGATGCAAGAAAATGCCACAGTGAAAGAGCCCCCATTCCTTAGTCTGATGACCAAACCACCAAGCTTAAGTCAAAGACTCAAGTAAGTTCTAAAGATCAGACTCAACAAGCCCATAAATTGTCGAGTTACTAACGCTATCCTCACTTAACAAGCTATAAGAAAAGGCCATAATGAATGAGCCCCTGCTCATCAATCCAATGATGATAGCTGCTCAATTTCGAACCAATTTAGCTTAGTGATTACAATTAGTTAGAATCCAAGAGATCTTTCTACTTGATGAATAAACCAAGACAATATGAGGAAATAACTCTCAACCCAGAGCTGCCTTAAATCAATCTCTATATTGCCTGCAAGGTGACATCCCAATCTATTTTCAAATGATCTGATCAAGCACGAAGGACAGATCAAAGTCAATTTCTTCATGAAGTCCACCAAACTAGAAAGCACAGGATAGAGGAAGCAATAATTGATGATAGTTGAACTAAAAGAATTTCATGGTTATTCAGTCTGTTAAAGCATACATTGCTATATTGATAACTCAATATTATAATCCTAATATAAGCCAGAAGGCTAGGTCATCGATACACACCCTTCAATGAGTCCATCAAAGCAACAAGTGCAGGATTGAAGACATACATATACTCCCAGACAAGTTAATTTGGACAAATCAGGTCAATCCTTCATCAAGTCTATCAAGCTTAAAGCTAGGATAGAAGAAATTTTAAATCTCAAAGAAAACAAACCAATTCCTCCATCAAACCTGATCAAGCATGAACCTAGGTTCAAAAGAAACTCAAATCTATAATAACACAAAAGGAAGAGATCTTCAGCAAACTCATTGAAGCAAAGAGTAGATGGTGGAAGAAGCTCTTTAGCAAGCTATTGAAATTGAAGTTGAAGTAATTTGAGATTCATAGCAGAGATGAAAGGTCAACCAATTTTAACAAACATAACACCCTCCATGCACAAATCACATTTATTGGGTGGCATTTGTTGACCTTCATGTATGTCACATCAGTCGAGTTGAGTTCACAAGATGAAGTTAATCAGTTCCGGATGCAATAGCATGCTATTGACCTCAATTTTGGAGTAAGTTCCCAACTTTCTCATCATAGATCTAGGACTCTTGCAGACACTAAGAGTTCCTTAGTCTTATTCTAGTGATTAGATGAATACTTAACCTAAGCCTAGATACTTAGAAGGGTTAGCCATAGGAATAGGTTATGCCTTAGGGAAGACTTGCCTTCCCTATAGCCTAAACCTGACCTATGCTTGCCATCTCAAACCAAATCATAAATCCAACCCAAATACCAAATCTAAATTCAAATTCCAAACCAAATCATTGAAACCCATAATTAAATCCAAGATCAACATTCTTCCTAAGCCCTTTGATTTCATCTTATGGACTTAGCCTCAACCAAATTCAAATAAATCCTAGTTCATTTGATTTTCTCAAAGATCAATTTAATCCCTCAATCATTTACCAAATCCAAATCCAAATTCCAAACAAAATAATTCAATCCCAAGATCAAATCTGAAATCAAAATTCCTTCTTAAGCCATATGACCCATCCTCAAAAATTAAGCCAAATCTCCACCCAAATTAACCCAAACTTGATTGATCTCTTCATGAATCATTTATATCTTCATTCATATTCAGAAATATAAATGAGATATAAACTCAAATAGCCAAAAGTAAATCAAACTAAATCCAAATTCAATCAAATCCCTTCTTAAGTCTTATGGGCTCATCTCCATAAGCTTAGCCAAATCTCATACAAATCAACCCAAAATCAATTGGTTTCTTTATAAACTAATTACTCCTTCATTTATATTCATAAATATAAATGAACCTGCCCTCCAAGGACCAAAAATAAATCAAACTAAATTGATTCCCTACTCAAGCCCTTTTGACCTACATCCTTAAGCTTGGTCAAATTTGCTTCCAAATCACTCCAAACTTAAGTGATTTTCTCATGGATCTTTTATATATTCATTTATTCTCCTAAATATAAATGAAATATAAATTCACATGACCAAAACCAAGTCAAAAATCAAACCAAAGCCCAATTCATGCCTTTTTAGCCATTTCCTTGGACTTGGCTAAATCCTATCCAAATCAAGTCAAAACTAATAGATTTTCTCCTGAATCAATCATCACTTCAATCATTTATCCAAATATAAATAAAACCTACAATTACCAAACCAAACTCAAGTCAACTCAAGTTAGCCCTTTTAGCTTGAAAACTTTAATTGAGCCAAAACCCATTGGATTCTGAATTGATTATAGTTGGATTTATAGTTCAATCTTAGGCTCACATTTAAGTTCAACTAAACTTGAATCAAGCTAAAACCAAACTAATTGACCTCTCTAGGTCTATTTAACCCAAAGTGGCCTAAAGGACCTTTTTGAGCCAAGTTCTAATTCAACCCAAATTGGATTGAACCAAGCTCATCCAAACCTCATATCATAATCAACAATCACCCTAGGATGATCAACCACCTTGAATTGGGTCAAACCAAGTCAACTTGGTCCTTTGACCAAGTCAACCTTTAGCCCAAATAAAACCTAAATAAGTCAAAACCCACCATACCCTAAATTGATTGAAACCGTTGATTCAAACCAACTCATGATCAATGATTGAACATGACTTGACCCTCAATTGAGCCAAACTAAATCCAATTGGTCATTGACCCAAGTTGACCCAAATTGGCCTAAAAGGCCAAAAAGGGTCAAATCATGATCCAACCCAAATTGATTACAACCAATGGCTCAAGTTCATTCCAAATTTATTATTAAACTTGACCAAAGCCATAATTAAGGTCAATTTGACCAACTGGCCAACTTGACCCAACCTAGCCCAAATTGACCTAAAGAGTTAAATTAGCCAAAATCCAAATTAAATCCAAATTGATTCAAACCAATGCCTACAATCATTTTGAATTGACCAATTGAACTTGAACCAACACCTAACCCAACCCAATTTGGTCAAATTAGCCAACCTAGCCCATTAGACCTATATGAATCCAAGTGAGCCAAAATCAAACCTATGACAAATTAATTGAAACCACTTGAACTGAAACTCTTCAAATCATCATTTGAAACTAACCCAAGCCTTAGTTTGACCCAATTTGACCAATTGGTCAACCAAACCCAACATGAACCAATATGAACTCATTTGACCAAATAAAGCTGAAGCCCAAAAAATCAACCCATGGGACTTTGGTGGCTGACCAAACCTGACCCAAATTGACCTCAGGTCAGCCCAAAGTCATCCCAAAAGCAAAGTGGAACCCACCCAAGACATAATCCATTGGTTAAGCCCTCTTCATATAAGATTCCACCCATAAATGGCAAAGTCCACTCTCCTATCACCTTAGCAGCCATCCAACTTTCAAATGAGGATTCCCTAAGCCTCCTAGCCCACCTTAGAGGGAATAAGAATTGCCATGGAATAAAGGGAGGTGGGCCAACTCACCTCCCATACAAGCCGAACACCCAAGGGATCAAGGAAACCAAATCAACCATGATCAAGACTTGAGCCACCTCCCATGACTTCCTCCAACCCAATCCAACAATGTGGACTTGATTGAGACACCTCTGACACCTTGAGTGTGGCTGGCCGGCTAAAAAATGGGGGCCATCTCGTCCATCCAACTCAGCAAATCAAGGGGGTATACTCCCCCAATTCGAACGGGAAACACACAAATTCACTTCGTGCAAGCTTCCTAACACCAAGCCGAGCTTCCTTATGAGTTCTAGAGCGATTCCAAGTTCCCCACTCTTGGCATTCCTTCTTCCTATGAGAAACTAAAATAGGGAGGCCACCTTCGATCCTTACTTCACCAATAAACCACCTCAGCCAAATTCCTCGTTCCTATAACATCTCTACACTTCGTCAAGGCCACCCAAATCATTTCCCAAGCTTCAAATCAACTCCAAGTTCAAGTTCAATCAAAGTTGAATGCCAAGGAAGAGGATCTTGGTCTCCAAGGTGATTCACACCAAATCAAGGCTCATTCTAATGCCCCACCAAACCAACGATCTTGATCCGAACTTCACTAATACCCCACCTCAACCAAATTCCTCGTTTCTACATCATCTCTACACTTTGTCGAGGACACCCAAATCATTTCTTGAGCTCTAAATTAACTCCAAGTTCGAGTTTGATCAAAGCCAAATGCCAAGGAGGAGGATCTTGGTCTCTAAGGTGATTCACACCAAATCAAGGCTTATGCTGATCAACAGGGCTTCATCCAACTAAACATCCTCAAGCATGTGAACCATCGATCTTAGCTCCAGTGAGGTATTTCCATGAAAACTAATATTTAGCTTAAGTGTGGTTGGTCCTTTTTGGAGAGAATTTCCAATGCAAACAATCTTGACCATTGGATATGCTCATCTCCTTCCTTTAATGGTGTGGGTTGATTTTGAAGTTCATCCGAGCTCGGGTGAGCTTGGATCGAATGATCCATGGTAGATGGATGCTATCATTCATCGCTCATGGAAAGAAGGATCAGAGGTCATCCATTCCATGTGATTAGAATGGACAACTCTGATCAAATCATGCTAGACCAAACAAGATTATCCCCTTATGCCTCAAGATTGAACCGTGCCGTTTGATCTGAGATCGGATGATGGGGATCAATGTCGCGTCCACCGCCAGCTGAATCAGTGTGCAGACGTGACAATTTAAATAACTAATCCTATGGTGCCATGTGGAAAACGTAATGTTTCAACGTGTCACGTGGAAAGTGCGACGCGCTAGTGCGCCACATGGCACCGACGAGATTAGGTTTAATTAGGGTTATTAATTAGATTTTAAGGCTAAAACTTTCATAAATCATAAATAATTATAGAAAAATCCAAAAAAAATACAAATAATAGCTCATTTTAAAGGTATTTCAAAGAGGATTCTATTAAAATTATTCTTAATTAATTTGAAATAGTAATTTTAGCTTAATTAAAGTTTAATTTAAATTTTAATTAACTTGATTACTCTCAAATTAAACACCCAATGAATTCCAAACTTTCTGAGAATGTTTAGGGGGATAACCTCTGCCTCCCCTATTTTTCTTAGTTTCTTGGTTAGTTAATTAGAGAAATTGATTGATTAAGCCCTAATTATCATTTTAACTTAATTAAGAGATAATTAAGCATATAAATAGTAATTAATTAGTTATTTAGACTCTCTAATCACTATCAGCAAGGAGACTTAGGGAAGTGGATTGGAGCCTCCCACCTAATCCTTTTCCCTAATTTTCCCTCTCTTTTCAACCAAAGTGCTAATTAATGATTAATTTTTTAATTAATGACTTAATTAGTTAAGCTAAAATTCAAATCACATTAAGTCAAGCTTGGTCAGGTAGGTAGCTTATGGAATTAGGTTGGGACCTATTTCCCTATCTTTTTCCCTTATGCCCATCTCATTTCCAAGATAATTGTTTAACTTTGTTAATTAATTAAAGAGAAATGATTTAATGGATTGATCACCTAATTAAGAATATGATCTCCTTGTTTTAATCTTGGGTAGAGCTTTAGCTATTCAAGAACCTAAAGAGGTTAGTGAAATTATGATTAGCTCACATGTATGAAAAAATCAAGAAAGTAATTAAAATAGTTCTTTAAGCTCTATTAGTAATTGATTATGAGCTAATTGCATTAAGCCCCTTTCATTGCATAGGAGCATTGCTATTTACTTTTCATTGTAATTGAATATTACATTAGCTCATAATTATTTAATCAATTACCTTAAGGCAACATAGGCAAGGGTTTAATTAATTTATTTAATTCACACCTTTACCAAATAAATCCATAAAATCAACATAATTGCTTTTCCTTAAATCAAATTAACTTACACATGGGGAATGGGAATGGGATTAGCAAACCTTTCTCACACATCTTAAATCAAGTTAAACATAAAATCAAAAGTGACATTAAGAAACTTTGGTTTATTTTAAATAAGCTTATTTGATATGATTGTCTTCAAGAATTAGTTGGATTGAATGAAATTACATGCTTCTCTTACTTTATTTCTTTCCAATCATATAAAAAATATTGTATACCACTTGATTCATACATTCATTTCTTCAAAAAATTAATCAAATATAAATGATTTCCTTTATGCCATGTGTTGTTTCTAACTAATATATGTGTGGCTACTATCATTATTAAATCCAAATCTATTTTCTAAATCTTATAAATAAATGATTACATATGCTATAAATGTTAGTTATACATACATATGAAATGCAAATGATTATAGCTTAAGTATATGGAGTAAAGTTCTTTCCTTTCAATATTTGAATTTACTCCATATATATAAACCTTTTCTTTAATCAAATAAAATACAACTTTTGTATGGTTTGCTCTCCTTTATTTGTATGCACATTCATATGTATTTGAGTAAAGCAAATAGTTGGTCTAGACACCTTGGGAATACAAGGCTTTAAGTAACCCCAAGGAGGTCATTCGATTATCTCACTTACCTAGTTAACAATGGCATATACTAGCTCTTATCTCTCATACATGTGTATGTGTACTTAATTATGGAGTCAAAACCCCTCTTTCTTTTACCAAAACACATGCATTTGCAATTGTTTAAAGTGATAGAATTAATTAATCATGTGATTAAAAGCTCTCTTTCTTACATTCATATATGCAAACTTACATGTATGGTATTTAGTCCGAATCTGAGGCTTTAAGTAGCCCCAATGAGGTCATTTGATTATCTCACTTCCCTGGTTAATAGTGACACATACCTGTTTAACTTTATTCCTATGTACTTTTGCATAAGAATAGAGCTTTAAATTAATATGATAAAAATAATTCAATCAAAGGCAAAATATAAACTTTAAATATACATGTTCATATTCATCATTTAAGTGTGCCAACACATAATGCATGTATAGGTATGTTTAGGACATAATCATATGCATGTTACATATGATGGGAAGAAATGAATAAACATGTGTTATGTGATAGTAATTAATTCCAATTAATCTTAAGATGCATTTCTTAATGAATAAGTTTACTTAAAATGTACCTAAACTTAGAATTAATTTAAAATATGTAATAAGCCATTCACTAAAGAGAAATTATTTAATTAATTTTCTTTAGATGTGACTTAAGGTAGGGATAAAAGAGAGTGATCCTCTCTTTTCTTTTCTTTTTTATAATGCTTAGTTATTAAGTGTAAATCAAGTGAAACAAAAGAAGACATTAAATAAAACTTGCAAATCAATTAAGCCACTTGAAGTGAAACCATCCTTTACAACTAAATCCTTTAATACTTAAAAAATTACAACAAAGCCTAGTTACGACATACCACACAAGCCTTAATGCACACACTTTAGAATCAAGTCACCACTTTTTGCTTTATGTTAGGGCGGTGCATGGAGTGATGTATGCTTGGTTTTATTATGTATTATTGTAGACTGGATGTTAGGGTGTATGCTTCGTAGACTAGATGTTAGGCCATCATTAGCCTAATCATATTTCCTATAAGAGATTATGCTTAAGGGGTGCTTAAAATAAATATAAATGCTTTATTTTATAGCTTGCTTAACCACTAAGCATAATCTAAGTTAGGATATGTTGACTTTGTTACCCATGTACAGGGTGCTAAGCCTAAATTATTCATATAACGGCTTGGGCTATATGGTGTGTCTAGCTAACACTTATTTTGCAGGTATAGTTATATTTACTTTTATTATTTTTAATGTAATTTTGCATTAGAAATTAGGATTAGTGTTATGGGAGATTATGATGAACGGTGGCTAGAAGACTTTGTCTTGGGAGGCCCTGTGATGCCTCTAAAGTAAGCAAACCAAATGAAGAAATGAGGGAGATTATTGACCTCATTTTTAGAATGAGCTCTCAACCCATCCATCTTAGACATAAGACTTCTCTTAGACACTAAGAGTTCCTTAGTCTTAAGACACTTCTAGTGATTAGGTGAACACTAAACCTAACCCTAAAAACTTAGAAGAGTTAGCCATAAGAATAGGTTATGCCTTAGGGGTGTTAGGAAAATTTGCCTACCTTATAGATTGAACCAAATCCTCACTTCCTTCTTTCAAGTCAAACTCAAAATTCAAATCAAACTCCAAACTCAAATCAACTTCAACTCCAAAAACAAACCTTAAATCAATTCCCATAGATTTTCTCAAATCGTGAATCAATTCCAAATGATTGAAACCCATGATTGAATTTCAAATTCAAAAATCTTTCCTAAGTCACTTTGATTCCATCTTATGGATTTAGCCAAATCAAACTCAAATCAGGCCAAACCCTTGATTTTTCTTCATTATTCAATCAATCCTTCAATCATGAAACCAAATATAAACACAAAATTCAATCATCTAATCAAAACCAACTTCAAAATTCAAACCCAAATCTAATAAAAATTCAAGCTAAGCCTTTCAAGTCAAATTCTTGAACCTAGCCAAATCAACTCAAATCAAGCCAACCCCTTGATTTTCTTCATGATTCAATCAATCCTTCAATTATGAAACCAATTATAAATCTAAACTTTAATCAACGAACCAAAATTTAATTCAAAAATCAAACCCAAGTCAAACTCATGTTCACCCTTTGAACTTGAAATTGTCAAATGAATCAAAACTCATTTGACTCTGAATCACTTGATAATGGATTTATATTTCAATCATAAGTCCATATATGAGTTCAACCAAACTTGAATCAAGCCTTGATCAAGCCAATTGACCCACTTAGGCTTAGTTGACCCAAAGTGACCTAAAGTACCCCTTATGAGCCAAATTCTAATCCTACCCAAATTGGATTGAACTAAGCCCACCTAAGCCTCATATTGTGAACAACAATCATCATGAGATGATCAATCACTCAAATTGGGTCAAACCAAGTCAAACTCAAGAGTTGACCAAATCAAGACTTAGCCAAAATGAAACCTAAACTAGCCAAAATCCACCATAGGCCAAATTGATTGAAACCATTGATCAAAACTAATTCATGATCAATGTTTGAACTTGACCAAGTCATCATTTGAACCTAACCTAGCCCAATTGGCCACTTAACCAAAGTTGACCCAACTTGACCTAAAAAGTTAAAATATGTCAAATCTTGATCTAAGCCAAATTTATTGTAATCAATGGGTCAAATTCATTCTAAACCACTTATTGAACTTAACTAAAGCCTCAATTAGCCAACTAGACCCAACCTAGCCTAATTGACCATGAACCCAACTTGACCTAAAAGGTCAAATTGAGCCAAAATCAAATCAAACTAAAATTGATTGAAACCAAAGCTTGCAACATATTTCAAATGACCAACCAAACCTAAACCAACCCATGGCCTAACCCAATTAGGTCAAATGGGTCAAATTGGTCAACTTGACCCATTTGACCTAAATGAAACCAAATATAAACTAGATTAAACCAAACCAATGATGCCAACATATTTCAAATAGTCATATAAACTTGACCCAACCCTTGGTTTGACCTAATTTGACCAATTGGTGAACTTGACCCAAGTTGACCCATTTTGACCTAAATGGGTCAACATGAGCCAAATGACATCAAATTAACTCCAAATTCTTTGAAATTTAGACCAACCCAATTTCAAACTATACTAAATCTATCTAAAGTAAAATCAAAGCCAAATAACCATTTTACCTCTAAGTCAAGGGAACCTATGACCATTTCCACTTAAAACTTGGTCATAACCTTTCCATGGCCACTTGGCACCCTCTTAGTGGACCAAGTGGACACTAGTGGGTGTGGTACACATGACCCAATGGGTTTGGGTCAGCAAACCTAACCCAATGGTCAAACTGACCACCCACTTGGAAATGAGCACATGGATCACCTCCATACTCTCATTCTCCACATGTGCAACTTCTCCACTACCTCCCTCTGCCAAAATCAAATCATGTGCCACCTCAAATAGCCAAAATAACCCACTTAAGGTGGTCAATTTGATCAAAATGACATATACACTCATCATTCCAATCCTTCTAGGGGGAGATATACTCCCCATACTTTCATTTGATTTTCACTCACTCAAACTTGATTGAAGCTAAGGAACTCAGAGCAAGCATTCTCAAGCATCTCCAAGGTTCCCAAGGCTCATTTGATTTCTCCATTTGAGGTTTTCCTTAAGACAAAAATAAGGGAGCTCAAAGAAAATTCCATCTCATTCAATGCTCAATTTCAATTCAATTTCTCCTTCAAGCACCTTGAGGGAACCCAATCGAGCTCACCCAAGTCTTCATCCAAGTTTTCAAGGCACGGGAGAGGGGAGTTTGATCAAAGCCACAAGCAATTGAAGCCCACTTTAGTCCATAAGAAGATCCAGTCAACCTCAAGCCCTCAAATCTTCAACAGAGCTTCATCTCCACTAGACAAAGCTACCTCGACGATTGGGAGCACCGGCGATAACCTCCGATGAGGTATGCCTTCAAACCGAGCCTAGAATAGGAAGTGTTTGGTCTTTTGTGAAAGAAACTTTAACCCCATTGTAGATTGACCACTGGATGTTTCCCCTTGCATGATGATGGTGTGGGTTAAGTTTGAGCTCAAACTGAGCTCAATTGAGGTCAGATCAAGCCCTAAAGAGTGGACGGATGCCCTCTCCCGTAGGCGAGCTCAATGATGAATCATGGACTATCCATCAACGTGCTTTAGATGGACGGACCTGATTAATCTATGTAAGATCCATGGATTTATCTCTTAAGAATCATGGGCTTAATCCTGATTGTCCAATCTTTGATCGAACGGTTGAGGAGAAAGCACATAGCACCGTTGGCTGACGCAACATTGAATGTGACAACTTAAATAACCAATCCCATCATGCCATGTGGAAAGCACACGCTGCATCAGTGGTCCACGTGGCGCCAATGGGATTAGTTATATAATTAGCATTTTAATTAATCCTTAATGACAAAAACTTCAAAATTACATAGCTAAATGTAGAAAAATCAAAAAATACAAAAAAAATGCATTGTGAAGATAATTCAAAGGGGAATAATCAAAAATTAAGTCTAATGGATTTTTAATAGTAATTTTTTTTGTAATTTGGGTTTTATTGGGAACGTAATCATATTAATTACTCCCTAATTATTCCATTGATTGATTCCATACTTCTTAGGTAAGTAGTGGGATGACTTCTGCCTCCCCAAATTTTCTTGGAATTATTAATGGTTTAATTAAGGGAATTGCTCAATCCATCTATAATCATTCCCTTAATCAATTAAGTGATTAATTAACCTATTAAATGATGATAAATTCATTAATTAGATTTGTTAATCACCTTGGAATAGTGGATAGACTCAGGGAATGAGATTAGGATTGTCTTATCTAACTCTTTCACCTGAGTCTATTTCACTTGAATAAAAACTTAACTAATTTACAAATTAATTAATGATTTGATCATTTCATTTAATAGCTTAATTAACCAAACTCAAAATTAAAAATTAATCCAAAAACTTAATTACTTAATCAATTTCTTCTTGGGTAGATGCTTAGGTGTTCAATAACCTAAATAAACTTAAGGAAATCATACCTAACCCATATGTGTAGGAAAGGTTATGAAAGTACTTAAATTTAGCTTAATTAATCATTAATTGTGAGCCAAATGCATTAGGCCCCTGTCTTTCTTAGGTGCATTGCTGATTTAAATTCCTTATGGTTTTATGTCATACACTGGTTCATAATTATTTGGTTAAATATGTTAAAGCGGGGTAGGAAAGGGATAATTAATGAACTTAATGAACACCTTAACCTAAGTAAAACATAAAATCTAATTAATGGTTCTGAAAATAAAACTAAAATAACATATACATGCGAGAGATGGGAGAACCAGCAAACCCTTTTCACATTCCTTAAATTCAAATCAAATCAAAGTTTCCTTAAACCAATTTTGATTCACTTTAATAATATTATTCCATAAGATTGTCTTTATGAATTAATTAGAGTGAATGAAATTACATGCTTGCATCACTTTATTTCTTTCCTAGCATGCTAAATGTGTATGTCATATGAAAATCATGCATTCTTGTCTTTTAAAAATAAAATTAAAATGAAATGTTTCCTTTATGTCAAATTGCATGCTTTGGCTAAAGTAAGAATATGAATGGCTATTATCACTACTAAATCCAAAACTATTTTTTAAAACTTATAAATCAAACATTACAAATGAAGGGTATGCTATTTACAATTGCTTAAGAGCTTGCATGTGAATAGTATAAAATGTGTTAAGTGATTCTCCGTATCTTTATTAACATAGAATTGTATAGGATTTGCAAAGTGTATAGTCCATTTGAAAAGGACATAAAACTTGCTTAAATCCATTCCTATACACTCCTATGTCATGACTTAAGAAGGGATACCACATCATATATGTAAACTAAACAACCAAGATCAAACAAACAAATATAAACCTTTGCATGATTCTATTTCCATGCATTTCTTTTTGTACATGCACATGTATTTAAGAAAAGTGGTATATTAGTCTGGACATCCTGGGGTTGCGAGGCTTTAAATAGCCCCAAGTAGGTCTTATACCATGCACCCATGGTGATAACAATGGCACCGTACTCACTTATGTATTTTATACTTATGAATGTGCATATGAAAAATGGATAAAAGAATCACTCTCTTCTACTTAACAAAATCATGCATCATGAAGCATCCAAATTTTCTTAAGTAATATCCCTTAGCATTCATCACTAAGGTGTGCTAAACATTTTCATTTTCATGTATAGATATGCTTAGGGTCCATCCATATGCATGTTACACATGTTGGGAAACTAATAAAGTGTTATATATTTTGTGATAGTAATTCACTTTACTTAATCTTAAAATGCATTTCTCTTTGAATGAGTTTATTTAGAGTTGTTCTAAACTTAGATTAATTAAAACACATAATAAAACAATCACTAAATAAAAAGTCATTAATGAATCTACCTTAGAAATTACTTAAGGTAGGGAGGAAAGATAAGTTTTCTTCTCTTTTCTTCTCTTTACAACACTTAGTAATTAAGTGTAGACTCATTCAAACCAAATCAAATCATGAAATAAAACTTAACTAAATCAACTAAACTACTTAATTGAAATCACCCTCTAAGTTGAAGCTTTCATACTTAGAAAACTTTAACCTTAAAGCTTAGTTAAGACATACCACAATAACCTTAAATGACACACACATTTGGCTAAGTCACCACTTATAGTCCTATGTTAGGGCAGTGCATGGTTTAATGCTTGCTTTTATTTTATGATATGACATTTTAGTATGGATGCTAGGGTGTATGTGCATAGACTAAATGGTAGGACGATCTTAATATAATTATTATCTTCTATAGGGGATTGTGCTTAAGGGGCGTTGTAATAACAATATAACTGCTTTTGCTGTTCATGTTGCTTATACCCCTGAACATGATCCAAAATAGGCCAGGTGGAGTTGGTTACCTATGTGTGTGGTGCTGAGTCCAATACATGCTTAGGATGTATGGTTTGTTTAGCTAATCTCTATTTTATAAGTTTTAGTTAGATTTCTTTTCCCTTTTTTTATGTAATTCTGTGAATTAGGATTTAGAATGATTATTATGGGGGATTAGTATGAACTTTAGCCAAAAGACTATGTCTTATGTACCATGTGAAGCCTTTGGAGCAAGCCACATTCTAACTAAATCAAAAGGAAGAAAGAACCAAATGAAGAAAAGAAGAATGAAGAATGAAGTCCCCCATAACATGAATTCATTTTGTAATAAATTCATTTGTAATCCGGGTTGTATAAGGGTAGAGCCCAGCTACCCAATTTATTTTCAGGTTTGCGTGGTGAAGGCTGACCACACTTGGCTGGTTATTCTTTTGTGCTAACTTTATAAATGGTTTGATGTTTGTTTAGCTTGTGCATTAAGGTGGCATGTTATCCTAATTTCTTCATTGGTTTGATGTATGACCTGGATGACGATTAGGTTCTTAGGGAAAAATAAATTTTCTATCTAATTAATCAGCTCAAAATTAAAAATTAATAACTCATAACCTCACCTAAAGCTTAGTCTATAATTCAAGATAAAAGAATTAGCAACTCTTTAGTTGGATGTTGTATTTTCTTTCTCACATCATCCATAAAAAAATATATTGCTTCACTCTTGATTTGAAGGGCTTCCACCCGTGCCAGGAAATTTGGCTTGACCTTTGAGAGCCATGGTGGAAACACACCTCTTTTCTTGCTGATTTTGGCCCATAATCTAATTTCTCATGCATTAGACATATGAATCCTATAAGCCTGCGTCAAATAAATTGTCCAAAATAAAAATAAAATGTAATAAAGTGTGCATTAGATTTAGGTCATTTAATCATGCCCTACATAATCTAGTCTCTTAGGGAGTGTGTTTAAGGACTTAATCTCTTTCTAAATAAATAACAGCTAAGCTATCTTACAAAAGCATATGACTTGCCTACATATATTTAAAATCGTTGGAGGAGTTAGTTGGCAGCCACCCCCAGGCAGTTGTAAGTCTAAACAGTCGGGTGGTTTATCCTCTCTTATGGAGGTTAACCAAATACCCATTTTTGCCTTAGATTTAGGTCATGGTTTAGCCCTCGCTAAAGCTCCCTAGATTTAGGTTTAGAGGTTGCTGCTTCCTTTGCGGGCCATGAGCATAAATCCTCACCTCTTAGGCTTTTCCATGATCTTGTGTCATGGAATTGTAAGTTTTATATTTCTAATAAAAATTCAACTCAAACGAATAAATCACTTCAATTTCAAAAATATAAAGCCTAACCATAGGATAGTTTGGGATGCTTACTAGGCTTCCTAATATCATAAGCATCCCCTACTTATCTTCCTTTGGCTTTGATAATAACTCCATCCTCTTAATCAATCCCACTTGATCTTCTAAAAATAAACTAATTGAATGATAGTCCTTTCTTTGAAATCTTTGGAGACAACAATCATTTACCTTAATCGAGAGTATTCCTAAGGAATCATGTTCCTTAGGATGCAATTAACTATAGGGGCTTGCCTCCATAGGAAACTTAACAAACCCAGTTTAAAATAAACCCTGCTTTACTTTCTCATGTAAAGTAGGGGAAGAATTTCATGTACATATGAAGACTCATAGTCCTTAGGAGTCCTTATTCAAGTGATTAGGTCTATTGTAGGGTGGTGACTTCTATCTTTTGAGATAGTACACCTTTCCTCAATATCATACCTAGTCACCCTAATAAGAATATCTATGGATCTACATGGTGTCTCATCAAAAGGCATTATATTTTTATTTTCATTTATCCTTTTTCCAAAGGGATAGATGAAGGTGGAGAATATAAAAATTTCACCACAGATGTTTCTGGCGATTCCGCTGGGGATGGTTCCTCTCTCCATCTTTAGTAAATGATCGTTATCTCTAAGTATCGATAATGGATTTGTGCTTTGTATAAGTTTGAGACTATCTTTCCTTTCCACTAGCACTTAGTTTATTTTCATTCTTAAGCTAAGCTAGCCAACATTTTTTAGGTTTTAGGACCTCACTTCGTGTAGGTCTTAAAACCTTGTTGAGTTTCCCAGCAGGTGAAAATAAAAATTTCTTTAAAAAGAAATAACTAAAGACTTCCTTCTTACCATTTCTATAGTCAAAAATAAAGAGAAATAAAACCTTTATAAAAATATCAATCTCCAACAGTCACTTTTTCAAAAGGCACATAATAAAACGCTTGCACAAAAATTTTGCTAAATCACCCTCATCTAACAATCTTCATGATTTTTATATGTTGGATCCTTTCAAAAATAACAGTCAACAATCATATTTTCCAAAAATGCAAGTGAACATCTTCACTCAATTCACTTTGATGAATATTTCATTTTCAAAAATAAAATCCAAATCATTCTTTTCAAAAAGCACAAGTGAACTTCCCCATTCAATTTATTGAATGAGGATTTCACCTTTCAAAAATAAAAATCAACAATAATATTTTACAAAAATATAGGTGAACATCTTCACTCAATTCACTTTGTTGAAGATTTCATTTTTAAAAATAAAATCCATAACCATCCTTTTTAAAAACAATAAATGAACTTTCTCATTCAATTTATTGAATGAGGATTTCACTTTTCAAAAATAAAATCCAACAATCATATTTTCCAAAATCACAAATGAACATCTTCACTCACTTTATTTTGATGAAGATTTCATTTTCAAAAATAAAATTCAAAGTCATGTTTTCTAAAAAAGTAGAAATGAACATCTTCATTCAATTTATTGAATGAAGATTTTATTTCCAAAACAAAACTAATAACCATCTTTTCAAAAATCCAAAACAACATTTGGATATTTCATTTATCATACCCAGATTTGCTAAATGAAGATCCACCTTTTAAAATCAAAATCACAAACATGAAACACATTTTGATCTTTCATTTGGCATACACAAATTTGCTAAGTGAATATCCACTTTTCAAAATCAAAACATCAAAATTCAAAACACATTTGGATTCCCTTAGCATACCTAAATTTACTAAGAATCCTCTTTTAAAAAAAAAATTCAAAACATGAATCACATTTGGATTTCTTATTTAGCATACCTAAATTTGCTAAGTAAAAATTCTCTTTTCAAAAATAAAAGAACAAAATCAATCATATTTGGATTTTCTTAGCTGTTGACCTCATTTTTAAAATGAGCTCTCAACCAATCCATCTTAAACATAGGACTTCTCTTAGACTTTAAGATTTCCTTAGTCTTAAGACACATCTAGTGATTAGGTGGACACTCAACTTAGCCCTATAGACTTAGAAGAGTTAGCCATAGGAATAGGTCATGCCTTAGGGGTGTTAGAAAAATTTGCCTACATTTAGCTTGAACCATTCCTCACCTTCCTTCTTTCAAGTCAAACTCCAAATCAATCTTATTTGATTTTCTCCAAACTCAAATCAACTCCATATGATTGAAATCCATGACTGAAACTCATGAATGAAATTCCTAAGTCCAAATCTTTCTTAAGTCCTTAATCTTCCTTTAAGGACTTAGTATAAATCATCATCAAACTAATTCAAACTCATGAGATTTTTTCATAACTCATTTACATTCTAATTTATATTCACATATATAAATGAAATATAAATACAAATCAATCAAATCAAACCCAAAAATTAAATTCTAAATTTAAAATCCTTCTTAAGTCTTTAATTTTCCTTTTAAGGACTTAGCCTAAATCATGATCAAATCAATTCAAATTCATGGGATTTTCTCATAACTCATTTATATTCTCATTTATATTCACATATATAAATAAAATATAAATATAAACTAATCAAACTAAATTCAAAATTCAAGCTCCAAACTCCAAAAATTTCCTAAGTTCTTTAAATTCCCTTTTAAAATACTTAGCCTAGATCATGATCAAATCACTTCAAATCCTTGAAAATTTCTCATGACCAATTTATATTCTCATTTATATTCACATATATAAATGAAATATAAATTCAAACAATCAAAACCAATTCCAAAAAAAAACTCAAATCACTCAAAATCCAACCTAAGCCTTTCAAGTCAAAATCTTTAACTTAGCCTAATCTACTTCAAATCAAGCCAAACTCTTGATTCTCCTTCATGATTCAATCAACCCTACAATCATGAACCCAAATATAAATACAAACTTCAATCACTTAACCAAAATCCAATTCAAAAATCAAACCCTAAATCCTTTTATGTTCTTCCTTTGAATACAAAATTATCAAATGAATCAAAACCCATTTGACTTCAACCCACTTGCAAATGGATTTATATTTCAATCATAAGGCCATATACAAGTTCAATCAAACTCAAATTAAGCTTTGACCAAGCCTTTTGACCCACTTAGGCTTACTTGACCCAAAGTGACATAAAGTATCATCATGAGCCAAATTCTAATTCTAATCAAATTGGATTGAATCAAACTCACCTATGTCTCTCATTATGATCAACAATCATCATGAGATGATAAATCAATCAAATTGGGTCAAACCAAGTCAAACCAAAGGGTTGATCAAGTCAACACTTAGCCAAAATGAAACCTAACATAGCCAAAATCCACCATAGGCCAAATTTATTGAAACCATTTATCTAAGTTCATTCATGAACTATGTTTGAACTTGACCAAGTCAACATTTGAGCCTAACCTAGCCTAATTGGCCACTTGACCCAAGTTGACCCAACTTGACCTAAAAAGTCAAAATGTGTTAAAACTTGATCTAAGCTAAAATGATTGAAATCAATGGGTCAAATTCATTCCAAATCACTTGTTGAACTTGACCAAAGCCTCAATTAGCTAAGTAGACCTAACCTAGCCCAATTGACCTTGAACCCAACTTGACCTAAAGGGGTCATGTTGAGCCAAATTCAAACTTAACCAAAATTGATTAGAAACAAAGATACCAATCCACTTCATATGATTAACCAAACCTAAACCTACCCATGACCTAGCTCAAATAGGTCAAATGAGTCAAATTGGTCAACTTGACCCATTTGACCTAAATGAAGTCATATGAGCCAAACTCAAAACTAAATCAAATTGAATAAAACCAAAGCCACCAAAATATTTCAAATGGTCATATAAACTTTACCCAACCCTTGGTTTGATCCAATTTGACCAATTGGTCAACTTGACCCAAGTTGACCCATTTTTGACCTAAATGGGTCAACATGAGCCAAACCATACCAAATGAACTCCAAATCCATTGAAACTTGGTCGAAACTATTTTTTCAACATACCTAACATATTCAAATTCAAAAATTAGCCAAATGACCATTCTATCCCTAGGACATAGATCAAAATTTGGTCAAATCCATGGGGAATTTAGTCAAGTCCTCTTCATACCTACTTGATACCTTCTTAATAGGTCAAGTAGACCCTATGGAGGGTGGTGCACCCAACTAAATGGGTTTGGGTCAGTCCAAATTGACCCAAGGCTGAAACCGAGCACATGGCTTAAATTGGCCATATGGAAAACTTTCCTCCACTTATTTTGAAGCACATGGGAGGTAACCACTGCACTCCTTAGCCCAAACTGACCATATGAAAACTTATAATAGCTCCAATAGCCTTTTCAATCTTGGCAATTGGATCAAAATGACAAATAATGCTTCGGTCGTCCAATTTCCATAGGGGGAGATATACTCCCCATAATTCACTTCAATTCTAATTTCCTCACTGTCAATTGAGTAAGGGAGAGTGTTAGGAGCCATCCTAGAGTAATCCTAAGATTTCTAGAAGAAATTGGGAATTACCATTCTCGATTTTCCCATAAGCAAAAATAGAGGACCTCCATTGATTGGCAAACTTCCTCTACACTTCAATTCAATCAAATTCACTTTGCATACTCCACCAGAGGATCAAATTGAGCTTTCCTAAGCTCTCTTCTAAGTTCCAAAGGCAAGAAAAATCTCACCTAGATCAAAGCCACAAGGGAGCTATGGAGGGGTTGGTCCATAGAGCAATCTACTCAACCTCAGGAGCTAATACTTTCACCACAACTTCATCTCAACCAGACAAAGCTCCAACAAGGGAATCTAGCGCTGGTGATCACCTCTGGTGAGGTTAGGCACCTTTCAACCACTAAACTCTCTGGGTGTTGGTCCTTTGTGAAAGTAAGTTTAATGGCATGAGATTTTGACCGTTGAATAGGCTTGCCATTAGGCTTAGATGGTGTGTGCAAGATTTCATTCCAATCCGAGCTTAGATCTTCCCTTCGAAAGTGAACGGTGTCCATTATTCCTCAGGGAAGAACAGGGATGATCTTGGTCATCCATCCATGTGTTTTGGATGGACGGCTGAGATCAAACACATGCTTAGATCTGATTTAATCCCTTTGGAATGGCATCTTTAATCTCAACTATTCGATCCTTGATTGGACGGCTTTGGATAAAGCGCGTAGTGCCGCCACCACGCGGCGCTACAACATGACACATAAGTCACCACTCACGGGTTGGCGCATGGAAAGTTCATCTAACTCAACCATTGTGTGTCATGCCATGGATTAAGGGAATTAATTAATTTTTAATTAATTTTAATTAATCCTATAAACCTCAAAAATTCATATCTCTTTAAAGAAAAATAAAAAAAATATGAGGTAAATTTCCATTAAAAGATAATTCAATCTAGAATATTCTAAAATTGGTTTTAATGGATTTTTAATTGTATCTTTCTCTAATTTTGCCTTTTAATGGAAATCTTAATTTGCTAATTACTCATTAATTAATCTACTGATTAATCTCAAACTTCTTGAGTATATTTTGGGGGATGACTTCTGCCTCCCCTAATTTTCTTAGGATTTATTAGTGGCTTAATTGGGGGAATTGCAAATTCATTTCCTAATTACCCCCTTAATATAATTAAGGATAATTAACAGTTTGATTAGTTTTTTAACCCCTTATTGAAGTTGATTAAGGTTTGAGGTGATTAGGTCCATTGTAGGGTGGTGACTTCTATCTTTCGAGATAATACATCTCTTCTCAATGTCATACCCGATCACCCTCAATAAGAATATCTGTGGATCTACATGGTGTCCCAACAATAAGGTGTGCATTCTTTTATATATTTCTATTTTCATTTATCCTCTTTTTCGAATGGAGGGGGATAAATGAAGGCAAGAAATGTATAAAAGAATACTTTTCACCACATTAGGATACTTAAATTTTCTAAGAATCCTCTTTTCAAATCACAAAAATATAAAACACGTTTGGATTTTCTTAACATACTTAAATTTGCTAAGAATTCTCTTTTCAAATCACAAAAATATGAAACACATTTGGACTCCCTTTGCATGCCTAAATTTGCTAAGAATCCTCTTTTCAAATTCATCAAAACATAAAACACATGGATCCTTTATTTAGCATGCCTAAATTTGCTAAGTAGAGATTGTCTTTTTAAAAAACAATAAAACACTTGGATTCTTCATTTAGCATATTCAAATTTGCTAAGTGAAGATTCCATTTTTCAAATTCACACATGATTCAAAAATAGGCAAAAAAAAGAAGAAATTGTTTTCAAATACCTCACCTAGTATACTTAAATTTTCTAAGTGAATAAATTCCAAAAAAATCATAAATCAATCAAATTAAATGACCCTTTATTTCAACATACTCAAATTTGTTAAATGAAAGGTCATCAAACTCAAAAATCAAATTCAAAAATGAACCTATGGAAGCATCAAACTCGAAGAATTTTTGAACTCCTTTTTCAACATACTCAAATTTGTTGGAAATGGATTCTACATTCAAAAATCCCTCTTGCAATCAATCCAAAAATCTCTCTTTCAAACTCATTTGAGCCCCACTTAACACTTTCAAGTTGTTGAGTGTGGGTTCAAATTCTAAATTCAAATTCAAAAAAAATCAACAAATTAGAAATCTGATTCTTGTTTATTTTCCAACATTGCAAACTTTTAGTTGGCTTCAATCAGTTTTAGTTTCAATTTCAATTTCAGTTCAGTTACCTCAGTTTCCTATGACAGCACAGAAATGCATCTTCACTTTTCCTCATGGGATGGATTTGGCCTTGGATTAAGCCAACCACCCATGCTCTGAGCCACCTAAGGTAGTGTCTCCTATCATTGCAGAGAGCAGGTTTCACCCCCTCTCTGGTTTTGATAGAGAGGATGTTAGGAGGATTTCTGTTTCACCTCCACTAGCCGTTCATTTACAGGCTCCCATCAGTGAGAGGAGGAGGTCGTATGCCAGCCTGAGGATAGTTCTTCACCGAGGTGGAGGAGTCTACTGACGATCGGAGTTTGGGGCTCAATTTGACTTGAGATCAATTATTCCCCATAGCATGGGTAGACAGATTAGGCAGAAGAGGGCTAGAGAGGCTCAGATAATGTTCATCATGAGTGTCGAGGTACACCGACCAACCGACCTCCACACTTATTGACTTTCCTGATTGGCGCACTACCCGCATTAATCATACTGACATCATCCTACTGATAGGGACTACTCATCATAAGAGAGGAGCTCCTATTCCGAGAGAGTCAGTGATGCCTCCACCACACCACTCTACTCTACATCCACCATCTCCTGTACATGTTCCAGCATCTACTATTCCACCAAAGGCCATGAAGGCAGCATCCCGGGAGAAGAGGACCCCACTGGTGATTCGGCTATGGCCAAGAGATCTTATTCCATCCACATTGCCTACTATGGTGAGTCTGAGCTTTCCTGCTCGACCTACTGCCCTAGTTGAGCTGAAGAAGGAATGGTGACCTCGGAGTATCATAGTCATCCTGTCACCACCACCGCCTCAACAGGCTATGGAGATTACAACTGTAAAAGAAGGAGGAGATAGTTCAGTAGCTCCCATGGCCGTATATCCTCCTAGGAGTACTACTCCATCCACATCCAATGGTAGCCAAGAGCATCTTTCTTCCAATGAGCACAACCCTCATAGGGTTAGCTCTCCAGCAACAACAGAGGTCGAATGCATTTCGATTCATGACAACAATCTTACTATTGGTCAACATCGACCTTTTGTACTTGTTCAATTAGAGAGATCCCTAGATGACGTTGTAGCTCAGTATCTAGCAGAGAAGTAGGAGATCTTAGGATATGCCTAGTCTAATTTAGAGGATGAGAAGATCAGCTTTGATTCTAACGAGGATGATCTATTAGAGGATTCAATAGGAGTTCACATGGTATACACCAGGGGTTTTCTTCTATGAGATCAGTAGACTTTGGAAGGTGATGTGGCTGAGTAGGAAGACACAACCTAATCGACCCAACACCTTTGTCAACAACTAAAGTAAAAGGATGAATAAATATATAAGATGGGGAAGCAGCTTGAGGATTTTCTAGCAGCTATTTTAGCACTCCATAACCAAGCACTGGCAGCTCATCCTACTATAACAGAGACTAGTCAGCTAGAGTTGGTGCATGTCTTGGATCCATCCAAGACTTTACATTCAGTAGAGCAGGGAAGCACTAGTTTGTATAGGAAGGTAATGGATAGTACCTCCATGCAGGAAAAGGATATCAAAATCATGGTTGAGTAGCAAGTAAGAGAAGTGTTAGCTGAAGCCTGAGGAGGATCATCAGCTCCAAAGGGTAGACCCCACCCAGAGGAATTCATTATTATCCAATATTCTAAGGGTTTTGTGCCACCTTCTTTCAAGAGCTTCGGTGGCAATGGGAACCCGAGGCAGCACATAGCATATTTCAGGGCCAATTGTTGCAATGCTGTGGCAGTGATGCTTTACTATTCTGACTCTTTGTCAATAGCTTAGTAGGCATAGCCTTCGATTGGTACGCTGAACTCCCTAATAGTTTAGTGAAGACATTTGCTGAGTTGGAGCAACTCTTCATTAAAAGGTTTGCTGGAGTTCAACAAATGGTGACTGTATGCGATCTCGTTATGGCTCAATAAGACCATGATATTACATTCTCAGATGACATAATTTAAGTATGAAATGTGAACCGCAGCTGTCTGAACAGTATGCCATTGAGATTTTGCTTAAGAATATCCATGGCCCAATCACCTTCATGCTCAAAGGTTTCACCATCAAAATATTTGAGAAATTAATCAACAAGGTGGCTAGCTTACAAGGGGAAGCCAAATAGTTACCTTTTCTTGATCAATCTACAAAGCCAAAGCCACAGAAAGCTTATGAGAAGAAACTAGGGGCAGTGATAGTGGTAGACAAGGGAAAGCAGCCGGCCAGAGAGCAGTATGGGAGACTTCATGCTCCACAGCTATCACTTCCACCTCAGCTACCACCACTAAGGTAGTCCTATCGACCACCACAACAGCCTCCACAGCCTGCACCGCCTCCTCCTCAGCCATATCCATAGTAGCAGTGGTACACATACCTGATGCTAGGTAGCTACACTCCACTTACTCTTTTGGATAAACTTAACAAACTATATTCATTTAAGGAGGAAATCAAAAAGATTTTTAAGAATCTATTAAAGAAGCCTGATTTTCAGCTACCCGAACCTAGAAGGCCTAAAAAAGTGGGCAAAAATAATGATCCTAACTTTTTCCCCTACCACCGCATGCTAGGTCATGTTTTGGAAGATTGCTTTATATTCAAGGACTGGCTTGAACGTAGCTTCAAGATCAATGCTATTTTTATCCTAAAGGAATACCTTATAAAATAACCATCCAGTTCTATTAGGGTAATCTTTAGAGATACTTGTGATCTTTTCAAAACCAAAGAAGGTTTGGATATCTCCTTATCCCGTACCTCTAAGAAAATTATTTTTAAAATCAAGAAACTTTCCCTGTAGGTGCCTAAGCTAGCTCAAACCTCAAACATCAAGGATAACTTATGGAAGGTAGGAGTTCAGCAATAGCAGCAGCCTAGGCCAGCCCGGGATAGCCAAGTAGCACAACCACTGATCGAGTTCAACCTCTAGTCCACAGTTGCAGCTACTACTACTTCAGCGAACTCTACTTCAGCTAGCTCTTCCTTTAGTAGACATCTTGTATTGATGGTTGAGGTTATCAAATCCCTCACCCCACTTACTTTACTTGACTTCTACTATGTACCTCCTTCAAAATCCAAGAAATTAAGGAATAAAGTTAGTTTAAATTATATCTATGTCACTTCTGATGGATTGGCTAACTCTATTCTTTTAAAAAACTATTCAAGTCTAAACAACAATTATAACAACTCTGATCTTCCTCTTTCTAATTCATAGTTGGAATTTCCTTCTCTGAATACTACGGGTTCACATATTGAGATAGACTTGGAATCATCTGATTCTGAGGGTACCGTAGGAGAAGCTATAGGTGAGCCTGACGAGCAGATAGAACCTCACAGTAATTTATCACAAGAGATCACCGAGGTCAACCTCTGTAGTGGCAAGGTTCTACCTTATAGGGTAGTACCTCATGATAGAGAAAAATAAGTCATTAGTTCAGATGATCGAAAGCCCCTTCACATGATGCTCCACCCTTGGATATGCTTATGGAGGATCAACCTAGAGTGGATTACAATGTACTCTCTCACCTAAGAAAGTTGCCATCTAAGATAAGCATATATGATGCCTTGGTCTTATCCAAAAAAGATGAGGGAGTCATTGATCAAGGCTCTTCTTGATCCTGAAATATGCTAAGCTCAGCTGACTGCTATTGGAGAGGAGGCACATTATTTCAGAGAAGCCTAAGGAGTCACATTCACAGATGAAGACCTTCTTCTAGAGGACATGGAGCACAACCGTCCCCTCTACATTACATTGGACATGGACTGATTCAGACTTTCTAGGGTTCTTGTTGATCCAAGTGCATCAGTGAACATTATAAGTCTAAAGACCCTTGCTTATTTGAGGGTTGACATCTCCACACTCTGAGGAGATCTGATGATATTGAGAGGATTCAATGAACAAGGCGAGAGGGCTTTAGGTTCTATAGTGTTACCTTTGGAGATAGGTGAATGGAAGATTAAAGCCAAGTTTTACATAATTGATTCAAATACTTCATTCACTATTTTGCTCGGTAGGCCTTGGATACATCAAAACAAGATGATTCCATCCCCCTTTCATCAGTGTATCAAGTTTAGAAAAGATGGAATTGAATATTGTGTCAAAGGTAATGAAAAGCCATTTTTAGTCAGGGAGGTTGAGATATATGAAGATGCAACCTATTATCTTTCTCAAAACACCTCTCCTCGTGAACTTGGTCAAAACTCAAATGTAAAAGAAAAAAGAATAAAAAGAAAGAGAAAAAGAAAAAGAAAGAGAAAAGAAAATTAAAAGTTCAAGTGAACGAGAAAAGGACTTTGAAGAAGAAATAGTGCCGCATATCACATTCCATCCACAGTTCATTCCATCATATGGACACATGGGTAGGATGACTCGACCTCCACCAGAAAAAGGTAGAGGCAAACCTAGAGATGGAAGACCCTCTGGTTGGTAGCCAGCCAACAGGGGTTATGTTCCAATCCATAGGAGTACCCTTACTATTCATATAGACTTGGATTCTAGCTCAGAGGATGAGTCTCATGTGATTAGTGTACCAGCCAACCCCTCTCAACAAGTTTTATTGGAGGTGAGACTCGAGCCAGATAGCGACGAAGACCAGGCCTCCAGACAAAGCAAAGTATTCAAATCAAGTTTATGAGAAACTATTAGATAACAGTTGGGAACCTTAGTTCTAACCTCACTTTCATCTCAAAAAAGCTGAAGGTTTAGTACTTAAGGAATCCCCTAAGTCTTCCATTGATGCGAAGTTGAAGAGATTCATATTGGGATCATCATCCTCAAGTCCTAAAGTTGATGTACAACTTAAGGATAATTCTTACAAAGAATTAATGGAATTATCTTTTGATTAGTACTCCCCTTGTGTTCTTAATATAACAAAGAAAGGTTTGATTCCTTATACATGGTCTAAGCATAGGTCAAAATAATTTAAAAAGCTATGGAACAACACAGGCAGGGATGCACTAACAAGATAAAGACTAGGATTTGGTACAGTGGGTCTAGTCAATGATGACGATTACTGCCTAGTTATTACCAATCATCTAGAGTCTGATAGGTTCTTCTTAGACCATACCAACTCTTATGAGGAAGTATGTTCAGAAACTTTAGATGATTCAGATGATCTCCAAATCAAGGATCCACTGCCAGAATTTGAAGAGAAAATCCCTTCAACAATTGACAAGTTTAAAGAAATCAACCTAGTGATAGAAGAAAATCCTCGCTCGACATATATTAGTTCATTACTAAATGAAGAAGAAACCAATGACTTAGTTAAGCTATTGAATGAGTTTAAGGATTGCTTTGTCTAGAGTTATGAAGAAATGCTTAGATTATCTCTTGACATAGCAGTCCACAAACTAGCAATAGATCCACTGCTAACCCTATCAAGCAAGCTCCTAGACGCATGCGATTAGAAATCGAAGAACAGGTCATTTCTAAAGTCAAGAAAATGATCGATGCTAGTTTCATTAGGGAAGAAAAATACCCTACCTGGTTATCCAGTGTCATACCAGTTAAGAAGAAGAATGGCCAAATTTGCATATGAGTCGATTTCAGGGACTTAAATAAGGCATGTCCTAAGGATGAGTTTCCTCTTTCTGTACCAGAATTAATGGTGGACATCACCTCATCTCATGCAGGATTCTCCTTCATGGATGGATCATCTGGTTATAACCAAATCAAGAGGATGAAAGAAACACTACTTTTTGAACCCCGATTGGAATCTATTGTTATAAGCTCATGCTTTCAGCCTTAAAAATACTGGTGCTACATACTAATGGGCCATGATTCAGATCTTCAATGAACTCATCCATCATTAGGTTGACTGCTATGTTAATGATTTAGTAGTCAAGAGCATAGAAAAGGAAGACCATCTCTTTGACATGAGAGTAATTTTTGAACGGTTGAGGCAATATAATCTCAAAATGAATCCCCTGAAGTGTGCATTTGGAGTTGCTTCAGGAAAGTTCCTTAGGTTTGTTGTCCGACACCAGAGAATAGAGATAGATCCAGAAAAGATCAAAACTATATTAGAAATGACACCTCCTAAAGTCTAACTCAACTCAGATCTTTCTAAGGGCAGTTGGCATATCTAATATACTTTATCTTCGACCTATCGAGGAGATGCATACCATTTTTAACACTTGTCAAAAAGGATGTCAAGTTCAAGTGGGATGACAAGTGTCAGCATGCCTTTGAAGATATCAAGTAGTATTTGGTGAAGCCGATGGTTCTAGTAGCCCCTATCCTAGGCAAGCCGTTGATCCTCTACACAGCTAAATTAGACTCCTCCCTTGGTGCTTTGTTAGCCCAAGCCAATGATGAAGGGAAGGAGAATGCTCTCTACTACCTCAAGCATCATCTGATCCCTGTTGAAGTAAACTACCCACCTATTGAGAAACATTGCCTAGCTTTAATCTTTATATCCCAAAAGCTATGACACTATATACTTTCTCATAAGGTGAACTTGATTTCAAGGATCAATCCACTACAGTATCTCATGACACAGCTAACGCTATCCAGACGTCTGGCAAGTTGGTCCATGATTCTCTCATAGTTTGATATTACTTTCATACCCCTCCGCACAGTGAAAGGATAGACACTAGCAGATTTCTTAGTAGCACACCCACTTCCTACTGATTCTCTGCTTAGTGATGATCTCCCTGAGGACCAAATCATGAACTTAGGGGAGGTTGACAATCACCATTGAGAGATGTATTTTGATGGTGAAGCTTCCTTTCATAAAGGGGAAGCACCATGATCTACTCTTCCAGGAAAGGCAAGGGTAGGAATAGTTCTCTTAACACTAGACTATGATGTGATGAGATTCTCATACTATCTTTTCAATCCATGCACTAATAATAAAGCTGAGTATGAGGATTTGATTGTTGGTCTAAAGTTAGCCATTATAGTGTGTGCAAGAGCATCAATATCCATGGGGATTCTGAGCTGGTCATCAACCAGATTGCTGGGTCCTACAAGGTTATCAAACCCACGCTTCATCATTACCATAATTATACCATGAAGCTGTTGGCCCAGATCCCTAAGATCACCATCTACAAGGTCCCTCGAGAAGAGAACATAATAGCAGATGCTAAAGAAGACAAATGGGTTTGGGTCAGCCAAACCCAACCCAATGGCCAAACTGACCACCCACTTGAAAATGAGCACATGGATCACCTCCATACTCTCATTCTCCACATGTGCAACTTCTCCACTATCTCCCACTGCCAAAATCAAATCATGTGCCACCTCAAATGGCCAAAACAACCCACTTAAGATGGTCAATTTGATCAAAATGACATCTACACTCTCCATAATTTCATTTGATTTTCACTCACTCACACTCGATTGAAGCTAAGAAATTCAGAGCAAGCATTTTCAAGCTTCTCCAAGGTTCCCAAGGCTCATTTAATTTCTCCATTTTTGATTTTAGTTGAGCCAAAAATAGGGGAGCTCAAGGGAAATTCCAACTCACTCAATACTCAATTTCAACTCAATTCCTCCTTCAAGAACCTTGAGGGAACCCAATCGAGCTCACCCAAGTCTTCATCCAAGTTCTCAAGGCATGGGAGAGGGGAGTTTGATCAAGGCCATAAGAAATTAAAACCCACTTTAGTCCATAGGAAGATCCACTCAACCTCAAGCCCTCAAATCTTGACCTAAAAGGTCGAATTGAGCCAAAATCAAATCAAACCAAAATTGATTAAAACCAAAGCTTGCAACATATTTCAAATGACCAACCAAACCTGAACCAACCCATGACCTAACCCAATTAGGTCAAATGGGTCAAATTGGTTAACTTGTCCCATTTGACCTAAATAAAATCAAATGAACAAAAACCAAATATACACCAAATTGAACCAAACCAATGATGCCAACACATTTCAAATAGTCATATGAACTTGACCCGACCCTTGGTTTGACCCAATTTGACCAATTGGTCAACTTGACCCAAGTTGACCCATTTTAACCTAAATGTGTCAACATGAGCCAAATGACATCAAATCAACTCCAAATTCTTTGAAATTTAGACCAACCCAATTTCAAACTATTCAAAATCTGGATAAAGTAAAATCAAAGTCAAATGACCATTTTACCCCTTGGCCAAGGGGTAACCTATGGCCAATTCCACTTGGAATTTGGTCATATCCTTTCCATGGCCACTTGGTACCCTCTTAGTGGACCAAGTGGACACTAGTGGGTGTGGTGCACATGACCCAAGGGATTAGGGTGTGCCAAACCCAACCTAATGTCCAAACCGACTACCCAATTGCAAATGACCACATGGATCACCTCCATACTCTCATTGTCCACATGCGCAAGTTCTCTACTACCTCCCTCTGCCAAAATCAAATCATGTGCCACCTCAAACGACCAAAAAAACCCACTTAAGGTGGTCAATTTGATCAAAATGACATCTACACTCTACCGTCCAATCCTTCTAAAGGGAGATATACTCTCCATAATTTTAATTGATTTTCACTCACTCACATTCGATTGAAGCTAAGGAACTCAGAGCAAGCATTCTCAAGCTTCTCCAAGGTTCCCAAGGCTCATTTGATTTCTCCATTTTTGGTTTTCATTGAGCCAAAAATAGGGGAGCTCAATTCAAATTCCATCTCACTCAATACTCGATTTCAGCTCAATTCCTCCTTCAAGCACCTTTTGGGAACCCAATCGAGCTCACCCAAGTCTTCATCCAAGTTCTCAAGGCATGGGAGAGGGGAGTTTGATCAAGGTCGCAAGAAATTGAAGCCCACTTTGGTCCATAGGAAGATCCACTCAACCTCAAGCCCTTAAATCTTCAACAGAGCTTCATCTCCACTAGACGAAGCTACTGCGAGGGTTGGGAATGCTAGTGATAACCTCCGCAAGGTATGCCTTCAAACTGAGCCTATAATAGGAAGTGTTTGGTCCTTTGTGAAAGAAACTTTCACCCCATTGCAAATTGAACATTGGATGTCTTCCCCCTTGCATGATGATGGTGTGGGTAAAGTTTGAGCTTGATCTAAGCTCAATCGAGCTCAGATCAAGCCCTAAGAGTGGACGAATGCCCTCTCACGTAGGCAAGCTCAGCGATAGATCATGGTCTATCTATCCGTGCATTTTGGATGGACGATCCTGATTAATTTGTGTAAGATCCATAAATTTATCCCTTAAAAATAGTGGACTTAATCTAGACCATCCGATCTTTGATCAGATGGTTGAGGAGAAAGCGCATAGCGCCTCCAGCTGATGCAACATTGAATGTGACAACTTAAATAACCAATCCCATCGAGCCACGTGGAAAGTGCACGCCACATCAATAGTTCATGTGGCTTTGATAGGATTAGTTATATAATTAGCATTTTAATTAATCCTTAATGACAAAAACTTCAAAATTACATAACTAAATGAAGAAAAATAAAAAAATACAAAATAAAATGCATTGTGAAGATAATTCAATGCGAAATAATCTAAAATTCAGTCTAACAGATTTGGATAGTTTTTTCTATAATATAGGTTTTATTGGGAATGTAATCATGCAAATTTCTCTCTAATTACTTCATTGATTGATTCCAAACTGCTTAGGTAAGTTTAGTGGGATGACTTCTGCCTCCCAAATTTTCTTGGAATATATTAATGGTTTAATTATGGGAATTGCTCAATCCATCTCTAATCAATCCCTTAATCAATTAAGTGATTAATTAACATATTAAATGATGTTAAATTCATCAATTAGATTTGTTAATCAACTTGGAATAGTGGATATACTTAGGGATTGAGATTAGGATTGTCTTATATAAATCTTTTCCCCTAAGTATACTTCACTTGAATAAAAACTTAACTAATTTTTAAATTAATTAATAATTTGATCATTTCATTTAATAGCTTAATTAACCAAACTCAAAATTAAAAATTAATCCAGAAACTTAATCACTTAATCAATTCCTTCTTGGGTAGATGCTTAGGTGTTCAATAACCTAAGTAAACTTAAGGAAATCATACCTAACCCATATGTGTGGGAAAGGTTATGAAAGTACTTAAATTAAACCCTTTAGCTTAATTAATCATTAATTGTGAGCTAAATGCATTAGGCCCCTTTATTTCTTAGGTGCATTTCTGATTAAATTCCTTATGGTTTTATGTCATACACTGCTCATAATTATTTGGTTAAATATGTTAAAGCGGTATAGGAAAGGGATAATTAATGAACTCAATGAACACCTTAACCTAAGTAAAACATAAAATACACTTAAGGGTTCTAAAAATGAAACTAAAATAACATATACTTGTGGGAGATTGGAGGACTAGCAAACCCTTTTCACATTCCTTAAATTCAAATCAAACTCAAAATCAAATCAAACTTTCCTTAAACCAATTTTGATTCACTTTAAATAATCTTATTCCATAAGATTCTCTTTAAGAATTAATTAGAGTGAATAAATTACATGCTTGCATCACTTTATTTCTTTCCTAGCATACTAAATGTGTATGTCATATGAAAATCATGCATTCAAGTCTTTTAAAAATAAAATTAAAATGAAATATTTCTTTTATGTCAAATTGCATGCTTTGGCTAAAATATGAATATGAATGACTATTATCACTACTAAATCAAAAAATATTTTTTAAAACTTATAAATCAAACATTACAAATGAAGGGTATGCTATTTACAATTGCTTAAGAGCTTGCATGTGAATAGTATAAAATGTGTTAAGTGATTCTCCGTATCTTTCTTAACATAGAATTGTATAGGATTTGCAAAGTGTATAGTCCATTTGAAAAGGACATAAAACTTGCTTAAATCCATTCCTATACACTCCTATGTCATGACTTAAGAAGGGATACCACATCCCATATGTAAACTAAACAACCAAAATCAAACAAACAAACATAAACCTTTACATGATTCTATTTCCATGCATTTCTTTTTGTACATGCACATGTATTTAAGAAAAGTGGTATATTAGTCTGGACATCCCGGGGTTACGAGGCTTTAAATAGCCCTAAGTAGGTCTTATACCTTACACCCCTGGTGTTAACAATGGCACTGTACTCACTTATGTCTTTTATACTTGTGAATGTGCATATGAAAAATGAATAAAATAATCACTCTCTTCTACTTAACAAAATCATGCATCATGAAGCCTCCAAATTTTCTTAAGTAACATCCCTTAGCATTCATCACTAAGGTGTGCTAAACATTTCCATTTACATGTATAGATATGCATAGGGTCAATCCATATTCATGTTATACATGTTGGGAAACAAATAAAGTATTGTGTATTTTGTGATTGTAATTCACTTTACTTAATCTTAAAATACCTTCTTTTTGAATGGGTTTGTTTAGAGTTCTTTTAAACTTAGGATTAATTAAAACACATAATAAAACATTTGCTAAACAAAAGTCATTATTGAATCTACTTTAGAAAAAACTTAAGGTAGAGAGGAAAGAGAAGTTCTCTTCTCTTTTCCTCTCTTTACAACACTTAGTAATTAAGTGTAGGCTCATTTAAACCAAATTAAATCATGAATAAAACTTAACTAAATTAACTACACCACTTAAATAAAACCACCCTCTAAGTTGAACCTTTCATACTTAGAAAATTTTAACCTTAAAGCTTAGTTAAGACATACCACTCCAACCTTAAATGGCACACACATTATGGTAAGTCATCACGTCTATTCCTTTGTTAGGGTGGTGCATAGTTTAATGTTTACTTTTATTTTATGATGTGATGTTTTAATCTGGATGCTAGGGTGTATGTGCGTAGACTGGATGGTAGGACGATCTTAATCTAATTATTATCTTCTGCAGGGGATTGTGCTTAAGGGGCACTGTAATAAAAATATAACTACTTTTACTGTGTAGGTTGCTTATACCCCTAAGCATGATCCAAAATAGGCCAGGAGGACTTGGTTACATATGTGTGGGGTGCTAAGTCTAATACATGCTTAGGATGTATGATTTGTTTAGCTAATCTCTATTTTATAAGTTTTAGTTAGATTTTATTTCCCTTTTTTATGTAATTTTATGAATTAGGATTTGGAATAATTGTTATGGGAGATTAGGATGAACATTGGTCATAAGACTATGTCTTATGTACCATGTGAAGCCTTTGGAGCAAGCCACATTCCATCTAAGTCATAAGGAAAAAAGAACCAAATGAAGAAAAAAGATGAAGAATGAAGACCCCCATAATATGATTTTTGTAATAAATTCGTTTATAATCTGGGTTGCAGGGAAGAGCCCAGCTACCCAATTTTTTTTGGGTTTGTGTGATGGAGCCCTACCACACTTCTCCACTTATTTTTTTGCGCTAGCTTTATAAATGGTTTTATGTTTGTTTAACTTGTGCATTAAGATGACATATTTTTCTAGTTTCTTCCTTGCATTGATGTATGGCCTAGATGATGATTAGGATCTTAGGAAAAAAAATAATATTTCTATCTAATTAATCAACTCAATACTAAAAATTAATAACTCATAACCTAACCTAAAGTTTAGGTTATAAATCATGATAAAAGAATTCGCAACCCCTTAGCTGGATGTTGTATTGCATATTGCTTTACTCTTGATTTGGAGGGCTTCCATTCGTGCCAGAGAACTTGGCTTGACCTTTGAGAGCCATGGTAAAAACACACCTCCTTTCTTGCTGATTTTGGCCCATAATCCAATTTCTCATGCATTAGACATATGAATCCTATAAGCCTTTATCAAATGAAATGTACAAAATGAAAATAAAATGTAATAAAGTTTGCATTAGATTTAGGTCATTTAACCATACCCTACTTGATCTAGTCTCTTAGGGAGTGTGTTTAAGGATTTAGTCTCTTTCTAAATAAATAATAGCTTAGCAATCTTGTAAAAGCATATGACTTACTACATGTATTTAAACTCATAGGAGGAGTTAGTTGGTGGCCACCCAACAGGTAGTTGTAAGTCCAAACAGTCGGGTGGTTTATCCTCTCTTGTGGAGGTAAACCAAATACCGATTTTCACCTTAGATTTAGGTTGTGGTTCGACCCTCACCAAAGCTCCCTATATTTAGGTTCAGAGGTTGCTACTTCCCTTTGCCGGCCACGAGCATAAATCCTCACCTCTTAGGCTTTTCCACGATCATGTGTCATAGAATTGTAAGCTTTATATTTCTAATGAAAATTCAACAAAAATGAATAAATCACTTCAATTTCAAAAATATAAAGCCTAACCATAGGATAGTTTGGGATGCTTACTATGCTTCCTAGTATCGTAAGCATCCCCTACTTATCTTTCTTTGGCTTCGATAATAACTCCCTCCTTTTGATCAATCCCACTTGATCTTCTAAAAATAAACTAATTGAATGATAGTCCTTTCTTTGAAATCTTTGAAGACAATGATCATTTACCTTAATTGAGAGTATTCCTAAGGAATGATGTTCCTTAGAATGTAATTAACTATGGGGGCTTGACTCAATAGGAAACTTAACAAACCCGGTTTAAAATAAACCCTAATTTACTTTCCCATGTAAAATGAAGGAAGAATCTCTCGTACATACAAAGACCCATAGTCCTTAGTAGTCTTTATTCAGGTGATTAGGTCTATTGTAGGGTGGTGACTTCTATTTTTGAGATAGTACACCTTTCCTCAATATCGTACTTGGTCATCCTAATAAAAATATCTACGGATCTACGTGGTGTCCCAACAAAAGGAGTTATATTTCTATTTTCATTTATCATTTTTTCAAAGGGATAGATGAAGGAAGAAAATATAGAAATTTCACCACAGAGATATGAATAATGAAGACCCCCATAGCATTTATTTATTTTTAAATTTATAATTATTCTTTCATATACTAGGCTGTATAAGAGTAGAGCTCGACTACCCATTTCTCTTTTTAGGTTATACGGTGATACCCTACTGCACCGGCCTTTTATTTTTTAGGTTGGGTTTATAAATTGTTTGATGTTTTTTATAATTGCATAATGGAAATAATATGCATCTTCTTAGTTTCTTAATTATGTGGTGATTTAATGTGTGGCCTAGATCTAGTTAGGCTCTTAGGGAAAAATAAACTTTCTACCCCAACTATAACTCATAATTAAATTTTTTAAATAACTCATGACCTCACATAAAGACTAGGCATTAAATCAAGATAATTAATAGATTTAGCAACCCATTAGCTTAATGTTGTATGCTTAATATCATTCATCCATATTGCTTCACTCTTTCTAAGAGAGGGTTTCTAGCCTTGCACGATAGGGGAAGACTTGACCTTTAAGTGTCTCCTCTGTGGTGGAAAACACCTCTTTCTTTCTGATTTAGTCAATAATCTTATTTCATCATGCATTTTGGCATATAAAAAATTTATTGCCTTTGTCATAATAAAGAGTCAAAAATCAAATAAAAGTTGATAAGATTTGCATTAGATTAAGTCAATGTTCATACCACTCATGCTTAGTCTCTTAGGGAGTGAGTTTAAGGACTTTAGTCTCTTTCTAAATGAAAAAAACTAACCATCTTGCAAAATCATATGACTTGACCACATGATTTTAAAACGTAGGAGGAGTTAGCTGGCAGCCACTCTAGGCGGTTATAAATCTAGCAGTCGGGTGGTTTACCCTCCCTTGTGGAGGTAAATCATATACCCATTTTTGCTTAGATTTAGGTCTCACTTTAGCTTATGCCGAACCTCCCTAGATTTAGGATCTTAAGTGACTATTTTCTTTGGGCTATAGGCATAAATTCTCACCTCTTAGGCATTTTCACAACTTTATGTTGTGAGATTATAAGTCATAGCTTTCTAATAAAATTCCAATTCAAACATATAATTCTCCTCAACATATAAACCTAACCATAGGATACGTTGGGATGCTCTCTAGGTTTCTTAGTATCATGAGCATTCCCTACTCATCTCCTTTTGACTTCAATAATAAGTCTCTCCTTCTTGATTTATCCCATTTGATTTTCTAACATAGCCAATATTGATAGTCTTATCATTAAAATCTTTAGAGACAATAATTGCCTACTTTAATCGAGAGTATTCCTAAAGAATTCACCTTTCTTAGGATGTAATTAATTATGGGGGCTTTCTCCCATAGGGAACTTTAGAACCTGGTTTAAATAAACCTTACTTTATCCATCCATGTAAAGTAGGGAAATAATCTTTGGTATATTTGAAGACCCATCATACCTTAAGAGTCCTTATTAGGTGATTAGGTCCATTGTAAGGCAGTGATTTCTATCTTTTGAGATAGTGCACTATTCTTTAATACCATACCTGATCATTTCAATAAGTACACCCTCAGATTTGCGTGGTATCCCCCATATAAACATCAAAAATAAACACCACACACACAAATTAAAGCTGATAGACATCACCAAAATCTGTCAAAATGATCTGCGATCAATGAACGAACTTCCCCATCATGTTCAGAATGTCAAAATTAATCAAAATATACATATTGCACAATTCGATAATCGACTGATCAAGAAGGAAATCCATCAAGGTGCCTACGCATATATCAGAGTCGGGAGGCTACGATGATGCTCAAATGACATCCATTTGTGAAATTAATCAGGTCATTAGTATCGAAACATATCAAATTAGACTATCTGCTCTCAATTTGGATGTGTCAATGCGAACGTCAAGCGATCAGAAGCGGTAATGTGAAATTCTCAACTGAAATTGACCTAATTCTATGCTGACTTAAACCAAACGACCTCCAATCATGAAATAAACTATGTCATTGTGTATGGAACATTAGAATAAATTAGGATCAACATATATATTAATTATATAATATCATCATAAAATTTAAAATTCGGGTTTATTTTTACTCAAACAAGCATAGGTCCACTATTACTCAACCCTAATCCTCATAACACTCCATCAACAGCCCCAATCACTATTTGGCACCGCAAGACTCCGCTCCTCTTCCTATTGGACACATGCGAATAACTGCTCCTGTTCTCATTTTCTCTTGGATGGGAAATCGAAGGCCAACTGCATGCACCAGCCGAATGATCTTCTCTTCTCCTTCCCTTAGTTTGAAGCCCACACAGTTACCCGAGCCTCCCTCTTTCTCCATGATTTGCACAAGACTGTACAGGCAGAACCAAACCATCTCCCTCTCTCATTCCTCTCTCTGTGCTATAGTGCCCAAGCTAAATTCCTCCTGTGAATCCATCTCCCAATCACCAATCTGTTGATATTAAAAGCATTAAAACACTACTAGCAAGGTACCATAATTGTGGCACAAAAATAACTTTTATTTTCTTATTTTTTTAGCCCTCTCTCATAATAATGCTTTGATGTTTGACATGAAAGAAGTTGAAATGGAGTTAGATTCATTAGGGTTATGTGGTTGGTATTACTATTAAGTACATAAAAAAAGAGATAAGTGAAGCAATGATAGAAGTTATATGGTGATAGACTATTTTATTTATGTTCTATCATCTCGACTCAATGTATATGTAAAGACAGAATTGTGATAAATGCTATAATTTTAAGTACTCACTCATGATTATTTCAACACGGTGGGGAAATCCGCTAGACCTAAGTACTCGTGCATGTTGCTTTAGCGTGATGAGAAAATCATGATGCTTTTATATAGGTTTGAAGGCTTATGCGCTTTTCATAAGCAAGGTAGGTGCAAGAAAATCACTCGGTCGTGGTGCAGCAAGACACTTATCATGCGCTTCCCATAAGCTTGGTGGGAAGGCCTCGGTACTCTCGATGCAGCCCACTATATGGGGATGAGGTCACGAGGCTGTCAAATTTCATTTCAAATGACTCTTACGCACGTATTGAAGGCCTCTGCATGCTTTCTTAAGCATGGTGGATTTGGAAGACCTCTTAAGCCATGGTGTCGAAAGACACCTACTATGCACGCTTCTCATAAGCCTGGTGGGAAGGCTATAACACTTCGGATGCAGCCCCCTTCATGGGGATGACGCCAAGAGGTTGCTGAATTTTATTCCAAATATCTGTACATATGTCTACTTAATATATTAAATTCATGTACCTACTGTTTTAATACAATTGCACATATTTGCTAGATATAAGTACTCGTGTATGTTGCTTTATCATGGTGAGGAAACCATAATATCTCATATACATGTTTGAAGGACGCTTTTTTCTAAGTGGTAGGTGAAAATCACTCACCGGTGTCGAGACACCTACCATCTGCTTCCCATAAGTATTGTTGGAAGGCCTCAATGCTCCCGATGCATCCCCCCACATGAGGATGAAGCCAAGACGCTATCAAATTTCATTCCAAATATAGGAATTGAAGGCTTATGCACACTTTCTTAAGCATGGTGGATTTAGAAGATTCTCTAAGCTACAGTATCACAAGACACTGAATATGAATGCTTTCAAAAGTATGGTAGGAAGGCTCTAACACTCCCAAAGTAGCCCCCTATGTGGGGATGATGTCGGGAGACTGCCAAAATTTTATTAAAATAAAGATTAATAAATAAAAAATGAAATAGTTAAAGAATAATCTTTGAAGCTTTAATGAGTAATAAGATTGTTGACCTCATTTTTAGGATGAGCTCTCAACCTCTCCATCTTAGACATTAGATTTCTCTAGATTTTAGGAGTTTCTTAGTCTTAAGACACATCTAGTGCTTAGGTGGACACTCAACCTAGCCCTAGAGACTTAGAAGAGTTAGCCATAGGAATAGGTCATGCCTTAGGGGTGTTGGGAAAAATCTGCCTACCCTCTAGCATGAACCACATTCCCCACTTCCTTCCTTAAAGTCAAACTCCAAATCAAATCAACATCAAACCTAAACCAATTCCAACTTGATTGATTTCCTCAAAACTTGAATCCATGCCAACTGATTGAAACCCATGATTGAAACTTATGATTGAAATGCAAGATTGAAATTCCAAGTTTGAAATATTTCCTAAGTCCTTTGATTCCCTCTCATGGACTTAGCTTAAATCAAATTCAAATCACTTCAAATCCTCAAAATTCTCTCACAACCTATTTATATTCTCATTTATATTCACATATATAAATAAAATATAAATTCAAATCACTCAAACTTAATCCAACAATCAAATCCAAATTAAAAAAAAAATCTTTCCTACCCTCTTAAGGACTTAGCCCAAATCAAATTCAAATCACTTCAAATTCATGAAATTTTCTCGTTACCCATTTATATTTTCATTTATATTCACAATATAAATGAAATATAAATTCAAACAACCAAAACTAACTCCAAAAATCAAACTCAAATTCATTCAAAATTCAACCTAAGCCTTTCAAGTCAAAATCTCGAACTTGGCCAAATCAAGCCAAACTCTTGATTTTTTTTCATGATTCAATCAACCCTACAATCATGAATCCAAATATAAACATAAACTTCAATCACTTAACCAAAACTCAATTCAAAAATCAAACCCAAATCAAACTCATGTTCACCCCTTTGAATTTGAAATTATCAAATCAATTAAAACCCATTTGACTTCAAACCTCTTGCAAATGGATTTATATTTTAATCATAAGTCTATATGTGAGTTCAATCAAACTCAAATCGAGCTTTGACCTAGTCATTTGACCTACTTAGGCTCACTTGACCCAGAGTGACCTAAAGTACCCTTATGAGGTAAATTCTAATCTTAAACAAATTGGATTGAACTAAGCCCACCTAAGCCTCTCATCATGATCAACAATCATCATGAGATGATCAATCACTCAAATTGGGTCAAACTAAGTCAAACCTAAGGGTTGATCAAGTCAACCCTTATCCAAAATGAAACCCAACATAGCCAAAATCCACCATAGGCCAAATTGATTGAAACCAATGATCTAAGTTCATTCATGACCAAAGTTTGAACTTGACCAAGTCAACATTTGAGCCTAACCTATTGGACTTGCCACTTTGACCCAAGTTGACCTAAAAAGACAAAATATGTCAAAACTTGATCTAAGCCAAATTGATTGAAACCAATGGGTCAAGTTCATTCCAAATCACTTATTGAACTTGACAAAAGCCTTAATTGGCCAACTAAATCTAACCTAGCCCAATTGACCATGAACCCAAGTTGACCTAAAAGGGTCAAATTGAGCTAAATTTGAACTTAACTAAAATTGATTAGAAATAAAGTTACCAATCCATTTATATGACCAACAAAACATGAACCAACCCATGACCTAACCCAAATAGGTCAAATAGGTCAATTTGGTCAACTTGACCCATTTGACCTAAATGAAATCAATTGAACCAAATTCAAACCTAAACCAAAGCCACCAAAAACATTTCAAATGATCATATAAACTTGACCCAACCCTTAGTTTGACCCAATTTGACCAATTTATCAACTTGACCCAAGTTGACCCATTTTGACCTAAATGGGTCAACATGAGCCAAATCATATCAAACTAACTCCAAATTCAATGAAACTTGGTCTAACCCACTTTTAAAACATAAAAAACATATTTAAATTGAAATCCAAGTCAAATGATCTTTTTACCCCTAGGTCAAAGGGTGAATTTTGGCCCAATCCACTTGGAATTTGGTCAAATCCTTTCCATAACCACTTTGCACCCTCTCAGTGGATCAAGTGAACACTATCGAGTGTGGTGCACCCAATCCAATGGGTTTGAGTCAGCCCAACCTAGCGTAAGGCTAAAACTGACCACCTCCTTCAAATTGAACACATGGAAAACCTTCCTCTACTCAATTAAACACATGGCAACTCTCCCACTACCCCCCTCTTGCTAAAATGACCCATGTGAAAGCCTCTAACAACCAAACAACCCATTACATAAGCTCAATTGGATCAAAATGGCAAGTGAAGGCATAGTCATCCGATCCTTCAAGGGGGAGATATACTCCCCTTAATTTGAATTGAATCCAATAGTCCCCAATTTGATTGAGTAATAAAAAATCAGAGGAGTAATTTTCCAGCCTCCCTAAGCTCTCTCAAGCATTTCCCAAACTCCATCTTCTCAATTTACATAGCCTGAAAAAGGGGATCTCCACTGAAATTTAAACTTACTCCACACTTCAAATCAATCAAATTCCCTTTGCAAGCTCCATCAGCGTGCTTAATCGAACTTGTTTGAGCTCTTTCCTAGGTTCTAAAGGCAAGGGAAGACCATCCTTGATCAAGACTGAGCTCAAGTCAAGGAGGATCTACCCAATCTTAGAGCCTCCAAACTTCAACAAAGCTTCATGTCCACTAAACAAAACTTCTGCAAGGGAATCGAGCAACGGTGATCACCTTCGGTGAGGTTATCCATTAAACTGAGCTTAAGTTTAATGTGGTTTGGTCCTTTATGAAGTACAGTTTAATCCCATGCAAATCTAGCTATTCGATGTGTTTGCCTTTGTGCTTAGATGGTGTGGGTAAATTTTGGGATCAATTCGAGCTCAAACGAGCTCAGATCATTTCCTTTAAGATGGACGATGCCCATTCTTCATAGAGAAATATAGGGATAGATCATGGCTCATCCATCCACATGTTTTGGATGGACGACCATGATTTAAGACACGTAGATCCATGTTTTAATCCCTTAGATCTACAACTTTAACCTTAGCCATCCAATTTTTGATCGGACGGATGAGGAGAAAGCACATATCGCCTTCACTGATGTGGCATTATGATGTGACTACTTCAATATCAAATCTCATTGTGCCACGTGAAAAGCACATGTATGTCAGCGGCCCACATGGTGCTGACAGGATTAAACATTTAATTAAGGGTATTAAATCATTAATTAACCATGGAAACTTCCTAAATTCATATCTAAGCCTAAAAAATCAAAAAACTATGAAATAAATTGCATTGAATAGATAATTAAACATAGATTATTCTAAAATTACTTTGAATGGATTTCGAATAGTACTTTTTCTCGATTTAGGTTTTATTGGGAATATTATTTTGCTAATTACCCTCTAATTACTCCACTGATTAATCCCAAACTTGTTGAACATAATTAGTGGGATGACCCCTACCTCCCATAATTTTCTTGGGATTTATTGGTGGCTTAATTAGAGGAATTTCTAGTTCATTCTTTAATCACTGTCTTAATGTAAATAAGCTTAATTAAGAGTATAATTAGTGGTCTAACCTCTAATTGAGTCAATTAAGTGTTAATTAAGTAAATATAAGGTTTACAGAATGATTTTGGGATATCTTCTTTAAGATATTCCATAAACCCCCTTTCTTCCTTAATCCAACCTTCATTAAGGGTTAGTTCACTAATTACCCCCTTAATTAATTTCATAAAATTCTAAAACTTTCCAAAATTTAATTAATCTATCCTGGGTAGATGCTTAAGTGTTCAAGAGCCTAAGTACACTTTAGGAAATCGAAACTTAACTCACATGTGTGAGAGGTGTTATGAAATTACTTAAAGTTAAACCCCTTTGTTTAATTAATCATTAATCATGAGCCAATTGCATTAGGCCCTTTTCTTTCCTTAGTGTATTACTGATTTAAATTCCTTGTGTGGTTTTATGTCATCTCATTGGCACATAATTATTTGATCAAGTATGCTAAGGTGGTATAGGTAAGGGATAATTAATACTTTTAATTCATACCTTAACCTAACCAAAGCATAAAATTGATCTAATCACCTAAAAATTAAATTGAAACAACAAACATATGTGGGAATGGGTTAGGAACAACAAACTCACCTCACATTTCTCAAATTAAATCAAACTCAAAATAAAATCAAACCTTCTTTAAAAATAACTTGGTTTGTTTTAAGCTTTCTTATTTCATAAGATTGTCATTAGAAATTAATTAGAGTGAATGTGTTTGCATGCTTTCATCACTTTAGTTCTTTCCTAACATGCTAAATATTTATGTCATATGAATCTCATGACTCATGCTTTTCAAAAATTAAATTGAAAATGAAATATTTTCTTTATGTCAAATTGTATGTTTCGGCTAAAGTAAAAAATATGAATGACTATTATCACTATTAAATCCAAAAATGTTTTCAAAATTTATAAATCAAACATCAAAAACTGACAGTGTGCTACTTATAATTATTTATAAGGCTTGCATGTGGATATGAATATGAAGATGTGCATAGTTCGGCTTTCCTCCCTTTTCTTTTAGCATAGTTTTGAAAAGAATTTGGCAAAGTGTATAGTTCATTTGAAAAGAACGCAACACTTGCCTAACCCCATTCCTACTCATTTCAATGCTATTACTTAAGAAGGACATCCACATTTGTACATATAAATTGCATAAATAAAATAAACAAGCTAATACAAACTTTTTTGCATCTTTCTTTTTTCTATTCATTACTTTTGCACATGTTTTTGTATTTAAGGAAAGTGGTATATTAGTCTAGAAAACTTCTAGGTTGCGAGGCTTTTAATAGCCCTAAGTAGGTCTTGTACCTTGCACCCCTCATGCTAACAATGGCGTCGTACTCATTTATGCCTTTCAAACATACATGTGTGCATGTGAAAAATGGATAAGAAAATTTTTTTTGTACTTAATTAAAATCATGCATCATAAAGCATTCAAATTTTCTTGAGTAATCCACTTAGCATTCATCCTAAAGTGTTCCAAACATTCTCATTTGTATGTATATATATATGCTTAAGATGCATCCATATCCATGTTATACATGTTAGAAAAGAAATGAAGTGATGTGTGTTTTGTGATATAAATTCACTTTACTTAATCTTAAAATGCCTTTCTTTTTGAATATGTTTGTTTAGAGTCAATCTAAACTTAGTATTAATTGAAACACATAATTAAACATTCACTAAATAAAACTAAACATGAATCTACTTTAGAAATTACTTAGGACAGGGAAGGAAAGGGAAGTTCTCTTCTCTTTTCTCTCCTTTAAAACTTAATAATTAATTGTTGGATTCACTTAAATCAAATCAAACTACAAAATAAAATCAACCCAAATTAAATAAACACTTAAATGAAACCATCCATCTAAGTTGAGCATCTTCAGACTTAGGAAAAAAAATCTAAACCTTAAAGCCATAGCTAAGCATACCACACAAACCTTCTAAAGCACACACATTAGAATAAGTCATCACTTCTAGCTTTAGGTTAGGGCGGTGCGTGACTTGATGTTTGCTTTTGTTTTGTGATGTTTTTTTAGTCTAGATGTTAGGGTGAATGTGTGTAGAATGAATGGTAGAGCGATCTTAGTCTAACCATTATTTTTGTAGGGGATTGTGCTTAAGGGATGCTGTAATAAAAAATATAATTACTTTTGTTGTGCAGATGCTTATACCCCTAAGTATAATCCAATAAGCCAAGTGGACTTGGTTACCCATGTGTGGGGGTGCTAAATCCAATATTCAAGCTTGGGATTTATGTGATTTATTTAGCTAATCTCTATTTTACAAGTGTTAGTTAGATTTACTTTTCCTTTTCATGTAATTTTTACAATTAGGATTTTGAAATGATTATTATGAGGGATTAGGATGAGCATTGATTATAAGATCTCATTTTATATACCATGTGAAGCCTTTAGAGCATTCACATTCCAACCATCCAAAAGAAAGAACCAAAGAAGAAAGAAGGAAAGAAGAAGAAAGTAGAAAAGAAGAATGAAGAAATGAAGAATGAAGACCCCCTAACATCCTTGCTTGATTGTAAATTAAATCATTTGTGATCCGGGTTGTATAAGGGTAGAGCTCAGCTACCCAATTTATTTTCTGATTTGTGCGATTGTTACCAGCCATTAATGGTATTTTATTATTTTGTGTTAGCTTTATAAAATATTTGATGTTTTGTTTAGCTTGTGAACTAAGATGGCATATTTTTCTAGTTTCTTTCTTGCTTTGATGTATGGCCTGGATGACGATTAGGCTCTTAGGAAAAAATAAATCTTCTGCTAATTTAATCAACTCAAAATTAAAAATAAAGAACTCATAACCTCACTTAAAGCCTAAGTTAAAAATCAAGATAAAAGAATTAGCAACCCCTTAGCTGGATGAGTATTTCTTTTATAACATCATGATAAAAGAAAATTATTTCACTCTTGATTAAAGGGCTTCCACCTTTGCCTGAGAACTTGGCTTGACCTGTAAGAGCCATGGTGGAAATGCACCTCCCCATTTCTTACTGATTTTGGCCCATAATCTTACTTCTCATGCATTAGGCATATGAATTCTATAAGCCTGAGTCAAATAATTGTCCAAAATTGAAAATGAAATTTAATATGATTTGCATTAGATCTAGGTCATTTTTCATGCCCTTGCATGATCTAGTCTCTCAGGGAGTGACTTTAAGGACTTAATCTCTTTCCAAATAAATAACAGCCTAGCTATCTTGCATAAAGTATATGACTTGCCTACATTAATTTAAAATCATAGGAGGAGTTAGTTGGCGACCACCCCCAGGGGTTTGTAAGTCCAAGCAGTCAGGTAGTTTGTCGTCACTTGTAGAGGCAAACCAAATGCCCATTTTTTTCTTAGGTTTAGGTTATGCTTTTGGCCCCTATCAAAGCTCCTTAGATTTAGGTTCTGAGGTTGCTTCTCCCCATTGTGGACCATAAGTATAAATCCTCACATCTTAGGCATTTCCACAATCTTGTGTTGTTGGATCATAAGCCCTAAATTTCTAATGAAAAATTCAACTCAAATAAATTAAATCAATATTAAAAATGTAAAGCCCAATCATAGGATAGTTTGAGATGTTTGCTAGGTTTCCTATCATCGTGAGTATCTCCTACTTATCTCCCTTTGGCTTTTATAATAACTCCCTCTCTTTGATCAATCTCATTTGATTATTTAAAAATAAACTAATCGATTGATATTCCTACCTATTGAAATCTTTAGAGACAACGATCATTTACCTTAATCGAGAGTATTTTTAAGGAACCCCCTTCCTTAAGATGTAATTAACTATGGGGGCTTTCCCCTGTAGGGAGCTTAATAAACTTGATTTAAAATAAATCCTGCTTTACTTTTCCATATAAAGTAGGGGAAGAATCTCTGATACACATGTAGACCCATTGTTCTTAGGAGTCCTTATTGAGGTGATTAGGTCCATTGTAGGGTGGTGACTTCTATCTTTTGAGATGTCATACCGGATCACCCTCAATAAGAACATCTGTGGATCTACGTGATGTCAAAATGCATAATATGAAAGTATATTTCTATCTTCATTTTATCCTGCATAGAGTGAAGATGGAAGTATACTTTTCTTCTAGAAACTTAAAAATTTCACCACAGATTTTTATGGTGACTCTGTTGGGTATGGTTCCCTTCTCCATCTTTGGTAAATGACCATTGTCTCCAAGTATCGATAGTGGGTTTGTACTTTTGTATGAATCCAAGACTATCTTTCTTCCCGTTGACACTTAGCTTATTTCATCCTTAAGTTAAGTTAGCCAACATCTTTAGATTTTAGGACCTCACCCCGTGTTGGTCTTCAAACTCCCGTTGGGTTCCCCAATGGGCAAAAATAAAAGTTTAAACAAAAAGAATTAATTAAAGACTTCCTCCTTCCTATTTTTATGGTAAGGAAAGGTTCATTCTAAAATAATAAAGACAAAAATCTTGCTTTTCAAAAAAGCACTCTTTCAAAAATGCACATAATAAAATATTTTGTACAAATATTTTTCTAAATCATCATCATCTAAGAATTTTTGTAATTGTTATATGTAGGATCATCTCTACAAAATTAAAATTCTAACAATCACATTTCCTAAAAATCACAAATGAGTTTCTCCACCCAATTCATTTTTGGTGAAGGCCACATTTTCAAAAAATATAATTTCAACAATCATATTTTCAAAAGCACTCTTTCCAATCAATACATCCAAATGTGTTGAATGGATATTACATTTTCAAACAAAATCACAACATTGAAATTCCACTTAACACATTCCACATGTGTTAGGTTGGAACTTTCATATTTTCAAAAAGCACATATAAAACCTCTCCATTCAATATACCCACACGTATTGGGTGGAGGTTCATTTTCAAAAAAGATCAAAAATAAATTTTCCAAAAGCACATATGAACCTCTCCATTCAATGTACCCACATTTATTGAATGAAAGTTTCATTTTCAAACAAAACCAAAAAATAAATTTTTCAAAAACGCATATGAAACTTCTCCATTCAATATACCCACATTTATTGAATGGAAGTTTCATCTTCAAACATAATATAAATTTTTTTTTTCCAAAAGCACATATGAAACCTCTCCATTCAATATACCCATATTTATTGAATGGATGTTTCATTTTCAAATAAAATAAAAATAAATAAATTTTCCAAAAGCACATATGAACATCTCCATTCATTATACCAAATTTGTTGAATGAAGATTTCATTTCCAAATAAAATGACATTATTTTGAAATACAACTTAAACATATTCCATATATGTTTAGGTTGGAATTTCCTATTTCAAAAAAAAGTAATAATCACACAAAAAAATACATCTTTAGGAAAATGAAACATAATTGATTTCCATCTTACATACCCAAATGTGTTAAATGGAAATCTCATTTCAAAAATAAACAAAAATAAAATTTTTCAAAAAAAAATAAAACATATTTGGAACTTCATTCTAGCATACCCCATTTGCTAGAATGAAGTATCCCTTTTCCAAAAATAAAAATTTGAAACACATTTTTGGAATTTCATTTAGCATACTCAAATTTGCTAAGTGAAATCTCCATTTCACAAAAATTTTCAAAACACATTTGAACTCCATTCTAGCATACTCCATTTACTAAAGTGAAGTCTCCCCTTTTCAAAATCCAAAGAACATAATTTTGAAACACATTTTTAGAATTTCATTTAGCATACACAATTTTATTAATGAAATCTCCATTCCACAAAAACTTTTCAAAAAACACATTTGGAACTTCATTTTGGCATACCATATTTGCTAAAGTGAAGTCTGCCATTTTCAAAATCAAAATCTTCAAAAAGAAACACATTAGGATTTTCTTAGCATACTTAAATTTGCTAAGAATCCAATTTTCAATATCAAATTAAAATCAAAAGAAACACATTGGGATTCTCTTAGCATACCTAAATTTGCTAGGAATTCTATTTTCAAAAATCAAAATCAAAATCTTCAAAAAGAAACTCATTAGGATTTTCTTAGCATATTTAAATTTATTAAGAATCCTATTTTCAAAATCAAATCAAAATCAAAAGAAACACATTAGGATTTTCTTAGCATACTCAAATTTTCTAAGAATCCTATTTTCAAAAATCAAATCAAAATCAAAAGAAATAGATTAGGATTTTCTTAGCATACTCAAATTTGCTAAGGATCCTATTTTCAAAAAAAAAATTCAAAACAAAACACACTTGAATTTCCTCATTTAGCATATACAAATTTGCTAAATGAGAAATTTCATTTCTATTTTCAAATAATAAAATGATTCACAAAATAAACCAAACAAAGAAAGAAAAGAAACAATTGTTTTCAAACACCTCACTTAGCATACCCAAATTTTCTAAGTGAACAAATTCCAAAAATCACAAATCCAAAACAAAAGAAAATTGACCTTTTACTTTAACATACCCAAATTTGTTAAATGAAGGGTCCTCAAATAAAAATCAAAAATCAAAATTCAAACATGAACCTATAGAAGCATCTCTTCAAAAATATTTGGACCCATTTTCAACATGCCCAAATTTGTTGAAAGTGGATTTTATATTCAAAAATTTCTCTTTCCAATCCAAATCTCAAATCTATTCTAAATCATTTGAACCTGACCTATCACCTTTTGAAAATGTTGAGTATGAGTTCAAATTCTAAAAATTCAAATTAAAAAAAATCAATAGAAATATGATCCAAGTTTATTTTCAACATTGCAGACTCTCGTTCAACAACAGTTTTTAGTTTTAGTGCAATTTCTATTTTCAGTTGACAGAAATGGCAGTACCTAAGTATGTGTTTACCTTTCCCCACAGGATGGACTTGGCCATGGATCAGGCCAGCCTTCCCCATTCTGATTACGCCCACCTCATTCATTTTGGATGAGGTTTTGAGGGGACGAGGATTACCTGTGAGGGCATTCCCCACATAGTGACCATAGTGGGCGAAGCTAGTCATTCAGATTGACTTGCCATCAGACTCTGATATCCTCTCATTAAGAAGGAAGGCAATGATGGTTTCTACAGAGTGTCGCTGTCTGCCGATCGCATTGTTAGTGCACCCATTGCGGTCGCCATAGTGAGGGATAGACTCACTCATTAGCACCCTCAAAGGGTAAGGCTCCCGATCCAGGATTGTCTCCCGCCTTTGAGGTTGGGTCTAGTCTTACTCACCCCACCAACTGTGAGGAGGAACAAAGTCGCATGATAAAGCTACCATACACATCGCTAAGAGATGGAGGCATACACCACTTGGAGAAGTTTCCCACTCCGATTTCCCTACTGGTTATAGCAAACCCATTTCATCTTCTCTCTAAGTATGACAGAGAGGATTCCAGGAGGATCCCTACTTCACCTCTACCAGTAGTTCAATTTCAACCCCACTAAGGTAGAAGGTCATATGTCGGCCTCAGCAAGTTCTATAAGTTGGCGTGAGCCATGGATGTTCTGAATGGGCTCAATTTGACTTGAGATCTATTATCCCCCGCAGTGTGGGGAAGCATCGATGAGAGGGCCTGGAGCAATAGTTCATATCACTACCCAGAGAGGCAAAGTTTGGTGACATGCCCCTGCACTCATTGATTTTCCGATCACCACTACCTCGATCATACATAGATAATATTCTACTTACAGGAACTACTCATCATAGGAGGAAGGCCCTTGTTTTGAGAGAGACAGTGGTGTCTCCACCACACTGCTCTACCCCCCATCCACCATCACCCATTCATGTTGCAACATCTCTAGTTCTGCCAAATTCCATGAAGGCCACATCCGGGGAGAAGAGGGCCCTCTTGGTGATTTGGCTATGACTAAGGGATCCCATCCCATCTACATCGCCAACTGTGGTGAGGCCGAGCTCTCCTGCTCAATCTTCTGCCCTAGTTATGGTGTTGTAGGAATGGCGACCCTGAAGTATAGTGGTCATCCTTTCACTAACACCACCATAGTAGGATCTAGAGATGGTTATAGCAGTTATAGAGGGAGAAGATGACAGCCCAGTTGCACCCATGATAGTAGAGCCTCCTAGGAGTGTCACCCCTTATAGAGTCAGTGACAGTCAGGAGTGCATTTCTTTTGGTGAGTACAATCCTCACAGGATTGATTCTCCAACATCAGGGGAGGTCCGATGCCTCTCAGTACATGATAGTGATCACACCGGTCATCAAAAGTCATTCATGCATGTTCAGATTCATCATTCTCTTGAGGATATAGTAGCACATTATCTCATGGAAAAGAAAGAAATCCTGGGATATGATTGGTTGATGAGATTAGCTTTGATCCCAATGAAGATGATTTGTTGGGAGACTTAACAGGGGTTTGCATGGTAGATACTAAGGGATCCCTCCTTAGAGAGCAGCAGGCTATGGAAGGTGATGAGGCTGAGTAGGAAGATATGGCCTAATCAGCCAAACACCTTTGATATTAATTAAATAGAAAGACGAATAGATAAATAGTATGGTGAGGCAACTTGAGGACTTGTTAGCAATAGTCTTAGTACTTCAGAAATAAGCCCCAGTAGTTCATCCTAGCACAGCTGAGACCAGTCAGCCAGAGTTGGAGCATTTCTTGGACCCAGCCAAGACTTTACCTCCATTAGAGCAAGGTAGCACCAGTATGTACAGCAAGGTAGTGGATAGTACCTCCATACAAGAAAAAGATATCAAGTCCATGGTTGAGCAGTAAGTGAAGGAAGCATTGGCTCATGCCCAAGGAGGATCATTAGTTCCAAAGGGTAGAACCTACCTGAAGGAATTTGATGTAATCCAATATCCTAAGGGTTTCGTGCCACCTTCCTTCAAGAGTTTTGATGGCAGTGAGAACCCGAGGTAGCATATTGCACACTTCAAAGTTAGTTTGTGCAACACCAATGGCAGCGACGCTTTACTATTCTGCCACTTCGTCAGTAGCTTAGAGGGTATAGCATTTGACTGGTATGCTGAACTTTCTAATGGTTCAATGAATACATTTGCTGAGTTGGAGCAACTCTTCATCAAGAGGTTTGCTGGAGATCAACAAAAGGTTACTATTAATAATCTCGTTGTAGCACAACAACACTCAGGTGAGTCCCTTATTTACTACATTCTCAGATGGCATAACCTGAGTATGAAATGCGAGCCACAGTTGTCTGGATAGCATGCCATTAAGATTCTTCTAAAGAATATCCATGGCCTGATCGCCTTCATGCTTAAAGGCTTCACTATCAAAACTTTTGAGAAGTTAATCAACAAGGCAGCTAGTATATAAGGAGATGCCAAATAGTTGCCTTTTTAAGACCAGCCCAGAAAGCCATGAAGGTATATGAGAAGAAGGAGAATAGAGTGGTAGTGGGGAAAGCAACTAGAGATCGCCTGAGAGACCATGACCTCAGCATCCTTCGCTTCCTCCACCTCTACCACCACTAAGGTACCCCTATCGGCTGCCACAACAGACCCTTTGGCCTGCACCTCCCCCTCCTTTGCCACACTATCAACAGCAGCGGTACACATACCCGCCACCAGGTAGCTATGGTCCACCTACTCTTTTGGATAAACTTAACAAGCCTTATTCATTTAAGAAGGATGTAATCAGGAAGATCTTTATGAGCCTCTTAAAGAAGCTTGATTTTTAGCTACCCAAACCTGGGAGACCAGAGGAAGTGGGAAAAAGCCATAATCTTAACTTTTGCCCCTACCACCGTATGCTAGGTCATGTTTTGGAAGATTTCTTCACCTTCAAGGGCTGGCTTGAACATAGCTTCAAGACCAATGCTATAGTCATCTTGAAGGAATACTTTGTGGAACAACCACCAGTTCTATTAGGATAATCCTTGGGGATACTGATCTCTCCAAAACTAAAGAAGGTTGGGATATCTCCTTATTGAAAATCTCTAAAAAGATTATTCAAAAGATCAAGAAACTTTCCCTATAGGTTCCTGAGGTAGCTCAAATTTCCAACATCAAAGGAGGTTTGTAAGTTGTTCAGGACAACTTAGGGAAAGGGGGAGCTCAACAACAACAGCAATAATAGAAGCAACCGCCTATGCGAGCCCGGGATAGTCCAATAGCATAACCATTGATCAAGTCCAACCCCCAGTCCATCGTTATAGCTACCACATTGGACCACTACTAGCTAGTTCTTCTTCTAGTAGAACATCGGGATAAGGAATCAAATCCCTCACTCCTCTTACTTTACTTGAGTTTTACTTTGTACCTCTATCAAATCCAAGAAATTGAAGAATAAAGCTAGCTTGAATTACATTTGTGTCACTTTTAATGGGTTGTCTGAATCTATTCCTAATGATAACTCTTCAAGTCAAAATAATTATAACAATTTTGATCTTCTTCTTTCTGATTCAGAGTTAGATTTTCCTACTATGAATGCTATGGGTTTGCCTCTTGAGATAGACTTGAAATCATTTGATTTTGAGGGTCTCATAGGAGAAGCTACAGGTGAGCCTGCTATGCAGGGAGAATCTTCCATTACCCTGCCACAAGAGATCACTGAAGTCAACCTTTATAGTGATAAGGTTCTACCTCCTAGGGCAGCACCTCAAGATATAGGGAAACAAGTCATTGGTATGGAGGATCAAGAAACCCCTCCATAGGATGCTCCACCCTTGGATATGATTGTGGAGGATTAGCCCAAGGTGAATTACAATGTCCTCTCTCATCAAAGAAAGTTATCATCCAAGCTAAGCATATACGATGCCCCTGTCTTATCCAAAGAGATGAGGGAATTATTAATCAAGGAATTACTTGACCCTGAGATATGCTTAGCTCAGCTGACCACTATTGGTGAGGAGGCACATTATACTAAAGAAGCTTAGAAAATTAATTTTACAGATGAAGACCTCCTTCTGAGGGACATGGAGCACAACCATCCCCTACATTACAGTTGACATGGTCAGATTTAGACTTGCCAGAGTTCTCATCGATCTAGGTGCATCGGTGAACATTATGAGTCTAAAGACTCTTGCCTATTTAAGGATTGACATGTCCACACTCTGAGGATATTAGATGATGTTGAGGGGATTCAATGAACAAGGTGAGCGAGCTTTAGGTTATATAGTGTTACCTTTGGAGATAGGTGACTGGAAGACTGAAACTAAGTTTTACATCTTTGATTTGAATACTTCGTTCACCGCTTTGCTCGAAAGACCTTGGATACATCAGAATAAGATAATTCCATCCTCCCTCCATTAGTGCATCGAGTTAAGAAAGGATGGGATTGAATATCGTGTGAATGGAGATGAAAAGCCATTTTTAGTTAGAGAGGTTGAGATTTATAAAGATGCGACCTATTATCTTCCTCAAAATACCCTTTCTCGTGAACTTGGACAAAATTCAAACTAAAAGAAAAAATGAAATCCAAGTGAACAAGAAAGGGGAATTGAAGAAGAAATACAACCGCATATCACATTCCACCCACAGTTCATTCCATCATATGGACATATGGGTAGGATGATTCAACATCCACTAGGTAGAGGTGGAGGGAAACAAAGACAGTTTTAGAGGTAAAATACCCCCTAGTTAGCCAACAACCACTAGGGGTTATGAACCAGTTCGTAGGAGTACCCCTACTATTCACATAGACTTGGAATCCAGTTCAGAGGATGTGTCTAATGTAATTAGTGTACCAGCCAACCCCTCTCAGTGGGTTCCATTGGAGGTGACTTTCGATCCAGACATCGATGAAGATCAGGCCTCTAGATAAAGCAAAGTATTCAAATCAGGTTTATGTGAGACTATTAGGCAGCAGCTGGGAACCTTAGCTCTAACCTCACTTTCATCTCAAAAAGTTAAAGGTTTAGTAGTTAAGGAAGCCCCAAAGTCTTCCAGTAATATGAAGCCGAAGAGATTCTTTTTGGGATCATCATCCTTAAGTCCTGAAGTTGATGTAGAACTTGAGGAGGATTCATTTAAATAATTAATGGAATAATCATTTGACTTTTACTCGCCTTTTGTTCATAATCTTATATAGAAAGGTTTGGTTCCTCATACATGGTCCAAGTGTCGAGGACTTTGAGAAGCGTGGAACAGGAGAAGCAATCAAGTGACTAGATTCATACAATGGGTCCAGTCGATGACGATGATTACTGCTTAATTGTTACCAATCATTTGGAGTCTGATAGGTTCTTTTCACAAAACATTAACTTTTATGAGGATGTGTGTTTAGAAATCTCAAATGATCCAGATGATCTTCAAATCAGGTATGCACCTCCAGAATTTGAAGAGGAGATTCATTCAATAATAGATAAGCTTAAAGAAATCAACTTCGGGATAAAAGAAAATCCACACCCGATGTACATCAGTTCATTACTGATTGAAGAAGAAACTAATTACTTAGTTAAGATATTTATTGAGTTTAAGGACTGCTTTGTATGGAGTTATGAAGAGATGCCCGAATTATCTCGACATACCACATAAACTAGCAATAGATCCTAGCTATCAAGCAAGAAAATGATTAAATTGAACAATAGGTCATTTCAAGTCAAGAAATTGATTGATGCTTTTTGTTAAGAAGAAGAATGGCCAATTGCATTTATGTGATTTTAGAGACTTAAACAAGACATGTCCTAAGGATGAGTTTCCTTTTCCTATACAGAATTAATGGTGGACATCACGTCATCTCATGCAGTGTTCTCTTTCATGGATGGGTCATATGGCTATAAAAAAATCAAGATGACTCCTGAAGATGAAAGAAACACCACTTTTTGAACCCCGATCAGAATCTTTTGTTATAAGGCCATGCCTTTCAACCTTAAAAATGCTGGTGCTACATGCCAACGGGCCATGACTCAGCTCTTCAACGAACTCATCCATCATCAGGTTGAGTGCTATGTTGATGATCTAGTAGTCAAAAGCAAAGAAAAGGAAGACTATCCTTTTGACTTGAGAGTAGTTTTTGAATGGTTAAGATAATATAACCTCAAGATGAATCCCCTAAAGTGTGCATTCAGAGTAGCTTCAGAGAAATTCCTTGGGTTTATTGTCCGACACTGGGGAATAGAGATAGATCCTGAAAAGATTAAAGTAATCTTAGAAATCTCACCTCCTAAAAGCTTAACTCAACTCAGATCTTTCTAAAGAAGATTTGAGTATCTGAGACACTTTATTTCCAACCTATCGAGGAGATGCAAGCAATTTTCAACACTTATCAAAAATGATGCTAAGTTCAAGTGGGGTGATAAGTGTCAGCATGCCTTCAAAGATATCAAGCAGTATTTAGTGAAGCCACCAGTTCTAGCAGCCCCTATCCTGGGCAGGCCACTCATCCTCTACACTGTTGCATTGGATGACTCCTCGATACTTTATTGGCCCAAGCCAATGACGAAGGAAAGGAGAGTGCTCTCTACTACCTCAGTTGTTGTCTTATTCTTCTTGAAGCAAACTACTCACCTATTGAAAAATATTGCCTAGCTTTGATCTTTGTTACCCAAAAGCTATGGCATTATATGCTTTCTCATAAGGTGAACTTGATTTTCAGAACCGATCCACTGCAGTATTTCATAACATGGCCAACGCTATCCAAATGATTGGCACAATAGTCCATGATTCTCTCATAGTTTGATATCACATTCATACCCTATGTGTGATAAAAGGACAAGCACTAGTGGATTTCTTAGCAGGACACCCACTTCCTGCTAATTCAACGCTTAGTGACGATCTCCCTGATGAACAAATTATGAACTTAGGGGAGGTTGAAAACCGCTAATGGGAGATGTATTTTGATGATACAGCTTTTTTTCATAAAGGAGAAGCACCACAATCTACTCTTAAAGGAAATGCAGAGGTAGAAATAGTTTTCCTAACTTCAGACCGCGATGTGATGAGATTCCAATACAATCTTTTCAATCCTTGCACCAACAACAAAGCCGAGCATGAGGACTTTGATTGCCAGTCTGGAGTTAGCCATCATAATCAGTGTCAAGAGAATCAACATCTTTGGGGATTCTTAGTTGATCATCAACCAGATTGTCGGGTCCTATAAGGTTCTCAAAGCGAAGCTTTGTTATTACCATGAGTATACCACGAAACTATTGGCCCAAATCCTTGAAGTCACCATCTACAAGGTTTCTTAAGTAGAGAACACAGTAGCAGATGCTTTGACCAAGCTTGTCAAAGAATTAACATGTCTGGAAGATGAGTCCATTCCAATAAGGGTTAAGAATAGACAAGTTTTATCCCTTATTGATGCTGAACTCATCGAGAGACTTTCTCTTGAAGGGGAGGTTACCATTACCAAAATGGATGAGGAGTTGGATTGGAGGCAATCGTTCATAGACTATTTGAATAATGGAAAACTACCTCAAGAAAAGTCATAAGCCCATCAGGTGAAACAGAGAGCTCTCTCTTATGCTCTCATTGATGGCACCCAGTACCGACTGTCCTTTGACCAAATGTGGTTACACTTTTTAGATAAACATGGAACCCATGGCATTGTAACTGAGGTACATTCTTGTTTATGTGGAGCACATCAATCCAGTCTGAAGATGAAGAACAAGAGACTAGAATACTACTAGCCTTCAATAATTATAGACTGCATGAATGTAGTTAGGATATGTCATTAATGTTAGGTACATGGTCTGATCCTCCATCAACCACTTAACATTCTACACCCTACATTGGCCTCACGGCCATTCGAGTGTTGGGGTATCGACATTGTGGGTCCGCTCGATCCTTCTTCCAAGGGTCGCCGATTCATCTTAGCTGCCACTGACTATTTTTCCAAGTGAGTAGAGGCAATCCCACTCAAAGAGGTCACATCTCAACATGTGCTTTAGTTTTTCAAGAACCATATCGTATATAGGTTCGGGGTGCCTCGATGAATTATATTCGATAATGGTACTATATTCAAAAGCACATCAACAGCTTCATCAGAAGACATAGTATAGATTGGAGATACACTACCATCTACTACCCTAATGGCTTAGCAGAAGCATTCGACAGAACTCTCATCCAAATACTAAAGAAGACACTTGACGACAATAAGCTACAATGGAATGAGCAGTTGGTTGAAGCCTTGTTGGCCTACCACACCAAATACCAAACTCCAACTCAATCTACCCCATTTTCATTAATGTATGGGTCTAAAGCTGTTCTACCTTTAGAAGTTCAACTCCCATCACTAAGGATAACATTGGGTAGCAAGATCACTACAAAACAAAATGCAGAGTGGTGGTTAGAAGAGCTCGAAGGTTTGGAGGAGAGTCACCTATGGGGGTGCCAGAACCTCGAGTTGTACAAGGCCAAAATGATTTAAGCTCACAACAAGCTGGTCCACCCTAGGTATTTCCAAGTAGGAGAACTTGTGTTAGTCCTAAGGAGACCAATTGTTGCCCGTCAAAAGATGGGAGACAAGTTTGTACCCACTTGGGAAGGCCCCTATGTCATAGAGAAGGCCTACCAAGGAGGATCTTATCAGCTTATTGATTATAAAGGGGAACATCCGATGCGTCTAATTAATGGGCTCTATTTGAAGAAATATTACCAATAAAAATCATGTTTGAAAACAATTCTATCAATCAACAAAAATCTGATTTCATTTCAACAAAATCTTCTCTTCTTTCGAAGCGTTGTTTGCTTATCTTGCAAATCCACCATGACGCATATAAGGTAGGTGTAAGAGTCCCTCAGCAGCATCTTATCCCTCTTTTGTGACACAAACACAATCTCCCAGTGCTATTAGAATAGGTATGAGAGAACCCAAGAGGAATCTTATTTCGATTAACACAACTAAGTTAGTGCAAGAGAGCCCGAGCAGTATCCTTTTTAGTTGAAATTCTAGGTTGCCATTCGTGGCACCATTTCATTAAACTCCCCAATGTGTTTAAGGTGGGTGTAAGAGTCCCCCAGCGACATCTTATTTCTTTTAACATATTCACAAAAATAAACACATATCTTTTATCTTGAGCAACTTTAATATGGGAGCAAGCCCCTTGTGGCACTCACTCATTAGTTTCTTTAGGTCGAGTCTACATGCTACCGCGCTAATATGTCACCTTAGTGGTCATTTGTTAGAGGATGTGAGTCCCCGTGCTTTCTTCCTAACTTGATCAAAATAGCAAGTGAAGGCACGGTCGTCTGATCCTTCAAGGAGGAGATATACTCCCCCTAATTTGAATTGAATCCAACAGTCCCCAATTCGATTGAGTAATAGGAAATCAATGGAGCCATTTTCCAACCTCCCTAAGCACTCTCAAGCATTTCCTAAACTCCATCTTCTTGGTTTTCATAGCCTAAAAATAGGGGAGCTCCACTAAAAATTGAACTTACTCCACACTTCAAATCAATTGAATTCCCTTTGCAAGCTCCATCAATAAGCTCAGTCAAACTTATCTAAGCTCTTTCCAAGGTTCTAAAGGCAAAGGAAGACCATCCTTGATCAAGTCCAAGCTCAAGTCAAGGAGGAGTTTGCCCATAGGAGGATTTACCCAATATCAGAGCCTCCAAACTTCAACAAAGCTTCATCTCCACTACACAAAGCTTCTCCAATGGAATCGAGTGATGGTGATCACCTCTGGCGAGTTTAGCCATTAAATTGAGCTTAAGTTCAATGTGGTTTGTCCTTTATGAAGTGAAGTTTAATCCCATGCAAATTTAGCCGTTAGATGTGTTTTCCTTTGTGCATAGATAGTGCGGGTAAATTTTGGGATCAATTCGAGCACAATTGGGCTTGGATCATCCCCTTGAAGATGGACGGTGTCCATTCTTCACAGAGAAATACAGGGATAGATCATGGGTCATCCATCCGCATGTTTTGGATGGATGGACATGATTTAAGACACGTAGATCCAAGTTTTAATCCCTTAGATCCGTAGCTTTAACCTGATATTGATGATGATGCGCATGTGGAACATGGCGCTGATGGGATTAAAAATTTAATTAAGGGTATTAAACCATTAATTAACCATGAAACCTTCCTAAATTCATATCTAAGCCTAAAAAATCAGAAAAATATGAAATAAATTGCATTGGATAGATAATTGAACATAGAATATTCTAAAAATGGTTTGAATGGATTTTGAATAGTGCTTTTCTTTAGATTTGGGTTTTATTGGGAATATTATTTTGTTAATTACCCTTTAATTATTCTTTTGACTAATCTCAAACTTCTTGTGCATAATTATTGGGATGTCTCCTACCTCCCCTAATTTTCTTGGTAATTAGAGGAATTGTTAGTTCATTCTTTACTCACTCCCTTAACATAATTAAGCTTAATTAAGGATATAATTAATGGTCTAACCCTTTGATTGAGTCAATTAAGTGTTGATTAAGTGAATATGAGGTTTAGGGAATAATTTTGGAATACTTTCCTTAAGATATTCCCTAAACCCCCCCCTTTCTTCCTTAATACAACCTTAATTAAGGGTTAATTCACTAATTACCCCCATAATTAATTTCATAAAATTCTAAAACTTTCTAGAATTTAATTAATCTATTCTGGCTAGATGTTTAGGTGTTAAAGAGCCTAAGTACAATTAAGGAAATCAAAACTCAACTCATATGTGTGAGAGGTGTTATGAAATTACTTAAAGTTTAACCCCTTGTTTAATTAATCACTAATCATGAGCCAGTTACATTATGCCCTTTTCTTTCCTAGCTCCATTACTAATTTAAATTCTTTGTGTGGTTTTATGCTATCTCATTGGCTTATAATTATTTGATTAAGTATGCTAAGGTGGTATAGGTAAGGGGTAATTAATGCACTTAATTCATACCTTAACCTAACCAACGTATAAAATTGATTTAATCACATAAAAATTAAATTGAAGCAACAAACATATGTGGGAATGTGTTAGGAAAAAAAACTAACCTCATATTTCTCAAATTAAATCAAACTCAAAACAAAATCAAACCTTCTTTAAAAATAACTTGATTTGCTTTAAGCTTTCTTATTTCATAAGATTGTCTTTAGGACTTAATTAGAGTGAATGTGTTTGCATGCTTTCATTAGTCTAGCTCTTTCCTAACTTGCTAAATATGTTTATCATATGAGTCTCATGCACTCATGCTTTTCAAAAATCAAATTGAAAATGAAATATTTTCTTTATGTCAAATTGCATGTTTTGGCTAAAGTAAAAAATATGAATGGCTATTATCAATACTAAATCCAAAACTATTTTCAAAATCTATAAATCAAACATTAAAAATTGAAAGTGTGCTACTTATAAGTATTTATAAGGCTTGCATGTGGATATGAATATGAAGATGTGCATAGTGTGGCTTTCCTCCCCCTTTTTTTAGCATAATTTTGAATAGGATTTGGGAAAGTGTATAGTTCATTTGAAAAGAACACAACAATTGCCTAACCCCATTCCAATTCATTTCTATGTTATTACATAAGAAGGGCATCCACATTTGTACATATAAATTGCATAAACAAAATAAACAAACTAATACAAACTTTTTGCATCTTTCTTTTTCCATTCATTTCTTTTGTACATGCGTTTGTATTTAAGGAAAGTAGTATATTAGTCTGGACAACACCGGGGTTGCAAGGCTTTAAGTAGCCTAAGATCTTGTACTTACACCCCGTGCTAATGTCAGTACTCATATATGCCTTTCATTCATACATGTGTGCATGTAAAAAATGGATAAGAAAACCTCTTCTCTACTTAATGAAAATCATGCATCATAAAGCATTCAAATTTTCTTAAGTAACCCACATAGCATTCATCTTAAAGTGTGCTAAACACTCTCATTTTTACGTATAAATAGGCTTAGGATGCATCCATATGCATGTTATACATGTTGGGAAAAAAATGAAGTGATGTGTGTTTTGTGATATTAATTCATTTTGCTTAATCTTAAAATGCCTTTCCTTTTAAATATGTTTGTTTAGAGTTAATCTAAACTTAGGATTAATTGAAACACATAATAAAACATTCACTAAACAAAACTAAACATGAATTCACTTTAGAAATTACTTAAGATAGGGAAGGAAAGTGAAGTTCTCTTCTCTTTAAAACTTCATATTTAATTGTAGGAATCACTTAAAAAAATCAAAATACAAAATAAAATCAACCCAAATCAACTGAACACTTAAATGAAACCACCCATCTAAGTGGAACATCTTCACCGTTAGGAAATCTAAATCTTAAAGCCATAGTTAAACATATCACACAAACCTTCTAAAGCACACACATTAGACTAAGCCACCACTTTAGCTTTAGGTTAGGGCGGTGCATGGCTTGATATTTGCTTTTATTTTATGATGTTTATTTTAGTCTGAATGTTAGGGTGAATGTGCATAGAATGAATGGTAGGGCGATCTTAGTCTAACCATTATTTTCTGCAAGGGATTGTGCTTAAGGGGTGATGTAATAAAAATATAACTGCTTTTGCTGTGCAGGTGCTTATATCCCTAAGTATATTCCAATAGGCCAGGTGGACTTGGTTACCCATGTGTGGGGTGCTAAATCCAATATACATGCTTGGGATTTATGAGGTTTGTAATCTTTATTTTGCAAGTGTCAATTAAATTTACTTTTTCTTTTCATGTAATTTTTGCAATTAGGAATTTGGAATGATCATTCTGAGGGATTAGGATGAGCATTGGTTATAAGATCTCATCTTATATATCATGTGAAGCCTTTAGAGAATCAACATTCCAACCATCCAAAAGAAGGAACCAAAGAAGAAAGAAGGAAAGAAAAATGAAGAAATGAAGAATGAAGATCCCCATAACATGAATTTCCTTGTTATATTGTAAATTAATTAATTTGTAATTCTAGTTGTATAAGGGTAGAGCTCGGCTACCCAATTTATTTTGGGGTTTGTGCGGTGGTGCCCAACCATAAATGGCCTTTTATTCTTTTGCATTAGCTTTATCAAATTTTGATATTTTGTTTAGCTTGTGCATTAAGATAACATGTTTTCCTAATTTCTTCCTTGTTTTGATGTATGGCATAGATGATGATTAGGCTCTTAGAAAAAAAAAATCTTCTACCAAATTAATCAACTCAAAATTAAAAATAAAGAACTCATAACCTCACTTAAAGCCTAAGTTAAAGATCAAGATAAAAGAATTAGCAACCCCTTAGCTAGATGAGTATTTTTTTTATAACATCATGCATAAAAGCATATTGTTTCACTCTTGATTAGAGGGCTTTCACCTTTACCAAAGAACTTGGCTTCACCTATGAGAGCCATGATGGAAATACACCTCCCCCTTTCTCGTAGATTTTGGCCCATAATCTTACGTCTCATACATTAGGCATATGAATCCTATAAGCCTAAGTTGAATAATTATCCAAAAATGAAAATAAAATTTAATATGATTTGCATTAGATCTAGGTCATTTTTCATGCCCTTACATGATCTATTCTCTTATGGAGTGAGTTTAAGAACTTAGTCTCGTTCTAAAAAAATAACAGCCTAACTATCTTGCATAAAACATATGACTTACCTACATGAATTTAAAATCATAGGAGGAGTTAGTTGGTGACCACCCCCAAGCGGTTGTAAGTCCAAGAAGTCGGGTGGTTTGTCCTCTCTTGTTGAGGCAAATCAAATGCTCACTTTTGCCTTAGATTTAGGTTATGCTTTTGGCCCCCGCCAAAGCTCCCTAGATTTAGGTTCTGAGATTGCTTCTCCCCTTTGTGGGTCATAAGTATAAATCCTCACCTCTTAGGCATTTCCATAAGCTTGTGTTGTAGAATCATAAGCCCTAAATTTTTAATGAAAAATTGAACTCAAACAATTTAAATCAATTTTAAAAATATAAATCCCAACCATAGGATAGTTTGAGATGCTTGTTAGGTTTCCTAGCATTGTGAGCATCTCCTACTTATCTTCCTTTGGCTTCAATAATAACTCCCTCTCTTTGATTAATCCCATTTGATCTTCTAAAAATAAATTAATCGATTGATAGTACTACCTATTAAAATCTTTGGAGACAACGATCATTTACCTAAATCAAGAGTATTCTTAAGGAATCCCCTTCCTTAAGATGTAATTAACTATGGGAGCATGCCTCTATAGGAAACTTAACGAACCTGATTTAAAATAAACTTTGCTTTACTTTTCCATGTAAAGTAGGGGAAGAATCTCTGGTACACATGCAAACCCATTGTCCTTAGGAGTCCTTAGTGAGGTGATTAGGTCCATTATAGGGCAGTGACTTCTATCTTTCGAGATAGTACACCTCTCCTCAATGTCATACCTGATCACCCTCAATAAGAATATTTGTGGATCTACGTGGTGTCAAAATGCATAAAAGAAAGTATATTTCTATCTTCAATTTTTCTCGCATAGAGAGAAGATCGAAGTATACTTTTCTTTTAGAAACTTAAAAATTTTACCACAAAGATCAATAATTGAACTAAGTACAATGTGTTAAGCTATTGAGATAAATTAAGCTTATAATTATTTTACTACCAGTAGTCTATATTAAATTAGATGTATATCTAATGTAAATAAATGAATATTAATCTAAATAATTTAACAGGATCCAAAACATCTTACGCCATCAAATCTACAACACAAAACTAGAAGAAGACAACGGTGTTTATTTTTAGATTTTATGTGTATGTGGGAGGGAAATCATGCAAATCTGAGGGTGTATGTGGCAAAAATTTTATATATCTATGCCTTCATCTATCCCCTTCCCTTTTGGAAATGAAGGACAAATGAAAATAGAAATATATAAAATATACCTTGTTGGGACACCACGCAGATCTACAGATATTCTTATTAAAGTGATCATGTAAGGCATTGAGGAAAGGTGTACTATCTCGATAGATAGAAGTCACCACCCTGCAATGGACCTAATCACCTTAATAAAGACTCCTAAGGACTATGGGTCTTCAGAATGTACCACAGATTATTCCTATTTACATGAAAAAGTAAAGCAGAATTTATTTTAAATTAGCTAGTGAGCTCCCCATAGTTCAAAGATGGATTCCAGAATACTCTTGATTGATCATTATCTCCAAAGATTTCAAAAGGATTCTTTGATCTTTCTTCTTTCTTATTTTTGTTGCTTCTTTTGGTTGGAATGTGGTTGCTCTAAAGGCTTCACATGGTATATAAGATGAGATCTTATGATCAATGTTCATCTTGATCCCCCATAACAATCATTCTAAAATCCTAATTACAAAAGTACATGAAAATGAGAAAAAGGAAATCTAACTAACACCTGGAAAATAGAGAATAGCTAATAAACCATACAATCCCGAGCATGTATATATATATATTGGACTTAGCACCCCACACATGGGAACCAAGTCCACCTGGCCTATTTTGGATTATTCTTAGGGGTATAAGCACCGGCACAACAAAAGCAACTATATTTTTTATTATAGTGCCCCTTAAGCATAATCCCCTATAGAAGATAATGGTTAGACTAAGATCGCCCTACCATTCATTCTACGCACATTCACCCTAGCATCCAAACTAAAACAAAATATCGCAAAATAAAAGCAAACATCATACCATGCACCACCCTTACTTAAAGCTAAAAATGATGATTTAGCCAAATGTGTGTGCCATTTAAGGTTTGTGTGGTATGCTTAGCTACGCTTTAAGGTTTAATTTTTCTAAGTATTAAAATGTTCAACTTAGAGGATGGTTTCAATTTAAGTTATTTAGTTGTTTTGGGTTAATTTTATTTTGTATTTTGATTAGGTTTCAATGAACCTAGGATTAATTACTAAGTGTTACGATGAGAAGAAAAGAGAAGGGAACTTCTTTTTCCTCCATACCTTAAGTAATTTCTAAGATAGATTCATACTTGAATCTTGTTTAGTGAATATTTTATTATGTGTTTTAATTAATCCTAAGTTTAAATTTTCCCTAAACAAACCTATTCAAAAAGAAAGGCATTTTAATATTAAGTAAAGTGAAATACTATCACATAACGCACATGACTCTATTTCTTTCCCAACAAGTGTAAAATACAAATGGATGAATCCTAAGCATATCTATACATGTAGATGGTAATGTTTAGCATACCTTAATGATGAATTCTGAGTAGTGTTACTTAAGAATTTGGATGCTTTATGATGCAGGATTTTGTTAAGTAGAAAAGGGTGATTCTTTTATCCATTTTCACATGCACATTTATATGTATGAAGGGCATAAGTGGGTACTGCACCATTATTAGCACCAGGGGTGTAAGGTACAAGACTTACTTAGGGCTACTTAAAGTCTTGCAACCCCGGGGTTGTCTAGACTAATATACCACTTTCCTTAAATACATATGCATGCACAAAAGAAATGAATGGAAAAGAAAGATGCAAAAGTTTATGTTTGTTTATTTTAGTTTGATTATTTAATTTATATGTGTGATGTGGAATTCCTTCTTAATTCATGACATAGGAGTGTATAGGAATATATTTAAGCAAGTGTTATGTTCTTTTCAAATGCACTATACACTTTGCAAATCCTATACAATTCTATGTTAAGAAAGAAAGGGAAAATCACATAACACATTTTTTTTAAGTTAATCACATGCAAGATCATAAATAATTATAAGTAGCATACATTTTAGTTTTGATAATTGATTTATAAGTTTTGAAAATAATTTTAGATTTAATAGTGATAATAGTCATTCATATTCTTACTTTAGCCAAAACATGCAATTTGACATAAAGGAAACATTTCATTTTCAATTTGATTTTTTAGAGCATGAATGCATGATTTTCATATGGTATACACATTTAGCATGCTAGGAAAGAAATAAAGTAATGAAAGCATGTAAATTCATTCACCCTAATTAATTCTTAAAGAAAACTATTAATAAGATTATTTAAAGTAAATCAAATTTATTTTAAGGAATGTTTGGATTTTATTTGAGTTTGATTTCAATTTGAGAAATGTGAGATTTGTTTGCTGGTCCTAACCCATTCCCCCATGCATGAGTTATTAAAGTTCAATTTTTAGTTGATCAGATCAATTTTATATTTTGGTTAGGTTAAGGTGTGAATTAAGTGTATTAATTACCCCTTACCTACACCACTTTAAAATACTTAATCAAATAATTATGAGCCAATGTATGACATAAAATCATACAAGAAATTTAAATCAACAACACACCTAGAAAAGAAAGGGCCTAATGAAATTGGCTCACAATTAGTGATTACTTAAGCTAAAGGGTTTAATTTAATTACTTTCATAACCCTTCCCACACATGTGGGTTAGATTTTGATTTCCTTAAGCTACTTATGTTATTGAACACTTAAGCACCTACCCAAGAAGGATTGATTAAGTTCTGAAATGTTTTGATTTAAAAATCAAATTAATTAAGTAAGTGATTAGGGGATTAACCCTTAAGTAAGTTTTGATTAAGGAAGAAAAGGGGTTTAGGGAATGTCTTAGGGAAAATTCCCCAAATCCATTCCATAAACCTCTTCTCAACTTAAGTAAGGCTTAATTAATTTAATAAAGGGATTAAACTACTATTCATATGCTTAATTACCCTTAATTATATAAAGAGTGTAATTAAGAATTCATTACTTGATCTCCCTAATTAAACCATCAATAAATCCCAAGAAAATTAGGGGAGGCAAAAGTCATCCCCCTAAATGTACATAAGATGTTTGGAATTAATAAGTGGGATAATAATAGAGTAATTAGGGTTATTAATTTTTCATTAAAATTCTAATTAAGGAAAACACAATATTTAAAATCCATTGAAAATAATTTTTGAATATTCTCTTATGAACTATCTTTACAATGCATTTTACCTTATATTTTTATGATTTTTCTAGAATTAGTTATGCAATTATGAAGATTCAACCATTAAAGGCAATTAATTAAATCCCTAATTAAAGTAGCTAATCTCGTTGATGCCACATGGAGGTTGACACGACGCGCGCTTTACATGTGGAATAATGGAAGAGGCCACTTAAGTTATCACATCATAGCGCCACATCAGCAACAACGCTATGCGCTTTCCCCTCACCCATACAATCTAAGATCGGATGATTAAGATAAAGCTAGCGGTATTGAGGGATAAATCAGATATTCCTATGCATCTTGATCATGGCCATCCATCCAAAATGTGCGGATGGACGGCCCATGATCCATCATTGAGTTTCCCTATGGGAAAGGGGAATCGTCCACCTTCCATGGCATGATTCGAGCTCGAATTAAACTCAAATTTAACCCACACCATCTAGGAGTAAAGGGGAAAAGATCTAATGGTCAAATTCTCATGAGGTGAGAATTTCTTTTACAAAGGACCACACCATGCCTACTTTAAGCTCGGGTTGAAGTCATATCTCATCGGAGGCTATCACCAGTGCTCGAATCTATTGAGGTAGCTTCGTTTAGTGGAGATGAAGCCCTGTTGAAAATTTGAGGTGATTTTGTGGAGTGAATCTTTCTATGGACCAAGCATTCCTTCAATTGGGCTCGGCCTTGATCAAAGTCGCACCTCCCTTGCCTTTGGAGCTTGGATTAAGCTTTAGGAAAGTTCGATTGAGTCCTCTAGCGAAGCTTGCGAGAGGAATTGGCTTGATTTGAAGTATTGAGTGAGATGGATATTTGGTGGAGCTCCCCTATTTTCAGTTTGAAGAAATCAAAAATGGAGAAATGGAGATGGGCTGAGGAAGCTTGGCGAAACCTTGGGGTGCTTTCTCTGAGTTCCCTAAGCTCAATTGAGTGTCTGTGATGTGAATTCAAGTGGAATTAGGGGGAGTATATGTTTCCCTTGGTGAGTTAGATGGTCATGAAGATCTTTGCCATTTTGATCCAATTGACCTCATTCAATGGGTTTGTTAGGCTGATAAGACTTGCACATGGTTCAATTTTGAGTGTGGAGTAGAGTAGTGAAGCTCCCATGTGTTTTAATTGAGTGGAGGAGGGATCCCATGTTCTCAATTCCTAAGTGGGTGGTCGATTTTAGCCATAGGCTGGGTTGGGCTAACCCAAACCTATTGGGTCATGTGTACCATGTCCATTAGAGACCATTTAGTCCACGAAGAGGATGCCAAGTGTCCATGAAAAGGAATTGACCAAATTCCAAGTAGTTTTGATTTTAGGTTACACTATGGCCTAGAGGTAAAATGGTCATTTGGCTTGGATTTCATTTTGAATATATTTTGTATCATTGAGAAATGGGTTAGGCCAAGTTTCATTGAATTTGGAGTTGGTTTGATATGATTTAGCTCATGTTGACCCATTTAGGTCAAAATGGGTCAACTTGAGTCAAGTTGACCAATTGCTCAAATTGGGTCAAACTAAGGGTTGGGTCAAGTTCATATGACCATTTGAAATGTGTTGGCAACTTTGGTTTGGTTCAATTTGGCTTAGATTTGGTTTTGGTACATTTGATTTCATTTAGGTCAAATGGGTCAAGTTGACCAATTTGACCCATTTGACCTATTTGGGTTATGTCATGGGTTGGTTTATGTTTTGTTGATCATTTGAAATGGGTTAATATCTTTGTTTCCAATTAATTTTGGTTTAATTTGATTTTGGCTCAATTTGACCTTTTAGGTCAAGTTGGGTTCAAGGTTAAGTTGGGTTAGGCTGGGTCTAGTTGGCTAGTTGGGGTTTTGGTCAAGTTCAACAAGTGATTTGGAATGAACTTGACTCATTGGTTTCATTCAATTTGGCTTAGATCAAGTTTTGATACATTTTGACTTTTTAGGACAAGTTGAGTCAACTTGGATTAAGTGGCCAATTGGGCTAGGTTAGGCTCAAATGATGACTTGGTCAAGTTCAAACATTGATCATGAATGAGTTTTGATTAATGGTTTCAATCAATTTGGCCTATGGTGGATTTTGGCTAGTTTAGGTTTCATTTTAGCTAAGTGTTGACTTGGTCAAATCTTAGGTTTGACTTGGTTTGATCCAATTTATGTGATTGATCATCTCATGATGACTGTTGCTCACAATGTGAGGCTTAGTTGGGCTTAGTTCAATCCAATTTGGTTATGATTAGAATTTGGCTCATAAGGGGTACTTTAGGTTACTTTGGGTCAAGTGGGCCTAAGTAGGTCAAATGGCTTGGTCAAAGCTTGATTTGAGTTTGATTGAGCTCACATATGGACTTATGATTGAAATATAAATCCATTTGTAAGTGGATTGAAGTCAAATGGGTTTTGATTCATTTGACAATTTCAAGTTCAAAAGGGTGAACATGAGTTTGACTCAGGTTTTGGTTTGATGATTGGAGTTTATTTTATATTCAGATTCATGATTGAAAGATTGATTAAGTTATGAAGAAAAATCAAGGGTTTGTCTTGATTTGAAATTAATTTGGCTAAGTTCAAAATTTTGACTTGAAAGGCTTAGGTTGGATTTTGATTGAATTTGAGTTTGAGCTTTGAATTAATTTTTTGGATATTTGAATTTATATTTCATTTATATTTGTGAATATAAATGAGAATATAAATGGGTTATATGAAAATTTCTTAAATTTGAATTGATTTAGATTTGATTTAGGCTAATTCCATAAGATAGAATCAAAGTGACATAAGAAAGATTTTTGGAATTTGGATTTGAGTTTTGAATTTAATTTGATTGATTTGAATTTATATTTCATTTATATATGTGAATATAAATGAGAATATAAATGGGTTGTGAGAAAATTTCTTGAATTTGAATTGATTTGTATTTGAGCTAAGTCCATGATAGGGAATCAAAGGAGTTAGAAAATAATTTGGAATTTGGAATCCAATTATGGGATTCAATCATAAGTTTCAATTATTTGGAATTGATTCATGATTTGAGAAAATCCATCAAGTTGGAATTGATTTGAGTTTGAAGTTGATTTGATTTGGAGTTTGATCTGAATTTTGAAATTTGACTTGAAGGAAGGAAGTGAGGAATTTGGTTCAAGCTATAGGGTAGGCAAATTTTTCTATCACCCCTAAGGCATGACCTATTGCTATGGCTAACTCTTTTAAGCCTCTAGGATTTGGTTGAGTATCCACCTAATCACTAGATGTGTCTTAAGACTAAGAAACTCTTAAAGTCTAAGAGAAGTCCTATGTCTAAGATGGAGGGGTTGAGAACTCATTCTAAAAATGAGGTCAACAAAGGGTGCCCAATAGGTGTGGTGTGACTGATAAGGAACATCGCACATAATGGTGTTGACTGAAACTATCAATAACACTGAACGATCACAAGAACTAACAGAAATGGTCTACTCCTAACTTAAGGTGTAGAAGGAATCCAGAGCTTAGTTCAATGTGACTCTACTCATGTCAAGAACATAAGAGAGGGAAGGAGAAATCCACTAGGGATAGAGTATGTGAACCTTCCATTAGGGAAACAGGAAAATTATCCACAAGAGGATGAGAGGTTTAATTTGAGTCTCACTGGGGAGAATTTGATTTGATTTATTTAATTTGTTTTATTTGTTGTTTGGCTCCATTGAGGGAGGAGGGTTGAATTTGTTTTAGATTTTTAGATTTTAGATTTTGAGATGGGCCCTGTTAGTTTATGATGGATCGCGCTGAGTAGGAGCCACAGAGGCCCAGACCTAACTCAAATTTTACAAAGCTAAAGGGGTAGTCTACTAAACACATAGTAGGACTAGCCAACTAAAGGGATCACCTTTCAGTGTGCAGCAGTAGTATTATAAAGAAAGCGTAGTAGACTTACATCCTCCAAAGTAGGGACTAGTTTTTAGGGTGATCCATTAGCAAGGCAACGGATTGAAACCAACCTAGGTCTGACTATTGAGTGAATGCCATTGGGGGACTTAGATCAACTCAAAGATAGTCAATATTAATTTCATTTTTTTAATTTATTTTAATGGATCCTGTTGGTTTGCGATGGACTGTACCGAGTAGGGGCCATGGAGGCCTAAACCTAACTTAGACTTACCAATCCAAAGGGTGTAGTCTACCAACCATAAGGTAGGACTACCCAACCAATGAGTTTCCTTTCAATGTGCAATGGTCATATTAGGGAGAAAGCATGGGGACTCACATTTTCCAGAATAGGGAACCACTGGGGTGATTAGTTGACAAGGCAATAAATAGAACCTAACCTAGGGCTGACTATTGAGTGATTACCGCTGGGGGACTTATATCAGCTCAAGGATAGTCAAGATTAATTTTATTTCTTATTTAGTTTTTATGGATTATGTTGGTTTGTGATGGATCGTACTAAGGAGGAGCTTATATTAGTCTAGACTATCTCAAATTTACTGAACCAAAGGGAATAGCTTCCCGGCTGAGGGGAGAACTATTCGACCAAAGGAGTGCCTTTCGGTTTGCAATGATCAATTTACGGGAAGAAAGCTCAGGGACACACCTCTTTCACTACAAAAGACCACTGTGGTGATCGGTTGCTTTGGGCAACAAATCAAACCCGACCTAGGGCTGCCCGTCGATTTGCGACAGTCATGCAAGAAAGGATGCATCATAGTCTTACATCTTCCAAAGCAAAATGACTGTCGAGGTAACTTGCTTGTAGCAAAATAGATTGAACCTGACCTAAGGGTGACTACATAGTGAGTACTGACCCAAGAATTTATCTCAACTTAGGTAGTTAGGCAATTCCTATAGAGAGTTTTGCAGACACTGCCCTAAATATAGGATGCATGCTTAGGAAAAGGGGCCCTTGGGGGCTTGAATTCTTAATCCATAAGTGAATTAATTTGATTGTTTATTTAGTTTGTTTTAACATGGACCCTGTTGGTTTACGAATGATCAAACTGAGAAGGAGATTAAATCAGCCTAGACCTATCTCAGATTTACTGAATCATGAGAGAATCTATGCATCCACTAAACAAATTCTCAAACCAAAGGGGTGGCTACTAGGAAAGGGGGACTATCCAATCCAAGAGTAACCCAGGTAGTGTCTAAATGGGGTCGCAAAGGACATGATCCAAATAGAATGCCCATTGAAAGAGGGGCCGCTAAGGGCATGATTCAAAACCCTGGAGAAGATGACATGGCTAGTCATATATCAAATAGGTATTAACAACCAAGGAGAAAATGAGACTCACATATGCCAAGAGTTCCACCGGGTGAGTCACTTGTCGATAACATTAACCAACCTAAAGTGTCTGCAAGTTTACAACAATCAGCCTGAAGAAAGCTTAGGGACTCAAATTATCCTATAGCAAAACTGACTACTGGGATAGTCTATCTTTGACTCGATAGGTACCATCCAACCTAGGGTGACTACTAAATGAATTCCGCTGGAGGACTTATATCGACTCAAATATAGTCAAGATGAAAGGATCCTCTGGGGGTCTTATCCTAAAACTTCAAATTAACTCAACCTAGTTAGATCATGATGATTTGTTCAAGAAGAAATCTCGGGGACTCACATTTTCTTCAACAAAATAAACATGAGGTAGCTTACTGGCTGGGTAGTGAAGTCTACCATACTAACAAGGTGCTCATTGGTTTGCATTGATCATGTTAGGAATAAAGCATGAGGACTCACATCCTCCAACAAGTGGCACTGGGGTGACATACTAACGATGTAGCATGTATACCTGACCTAGAGTAGCTAGTGAGTGAGTTCTACAGGGGGCTTGCTCTCATATCAAAATAGTCCAAGACAAAAGGTATGTGTTCATTTTGTGATTATGTTAAAGGGAATAGGATGCCTCTTGGGTTCTCTCACACCTACCCTAAACACACTGGGGATTTTGATGAAATGGTGCCACGGATGGCAACCGGGATGCCCACTAAGAAAGGTTGCCGCTCGAGTTCTCTTACATCTAACTCAGTTGTGCTAGTCCAAACAGATGCCTCTTGGGTTCTCTCACACCTATTCTAATAGCATCAGGAGATTGTGTTTGATTGTGTTTGTGCTATGAAAGAGGGATAGGATACCGCTATGGGACTCTTGCACCTATTCTAAACACGTCATGGTGGATTCATAAGATAAATAAATAATGCTTCGAACAAAGAGAAGATTTTGATGAAATAGAATCAAATTTTTATTCTTTTGTTGATAATTATTTTTAAACATGTTTTACAGGTAATATTTATTTAAATAGATCCCATTAAAAGGAAGCCTCGGGCGTTCCCCCTTACAATTAATCAGCTGATAAGATTCTCCTTAATAGGCCTTCTCTATGACATAGGGGCCTTCCCAAGTGGGTTCAAACTTGCATCCCATTTTTCAATTGGAAATAATTGGTCTCCTTAGGACTAACATAAGTTCTCTTACTTGGAAAGACCTAGGGTGGACCAGCTTGTTGTGAGCTTGAATCATTTTAGCCTTGTACCACTCGAGGTTATGGAACACCCGTAGGAGACTCTCCTCCAAACCTTCGAGCTCTTTTAATTGCAACTTTGCATTCTGCTCTATAGTGATCTTGCTACCCAATGCTATTCTTAGTGATGGGAGTTAAACTTCTAAGGGTAGAATGGTTTTGGACCCATGCACTAAGGAAAATAGGGTAGATTGAGTTGGAGTTCGGTATGTAAGACGGTAGGCCCACAAGGCTTCAACCAACTGCTCATTCTACTGTTGCTTGTTGTCATCAACTGTCTTCTTCATTATTTGGATGAGAGTTTTGTTGAATGCTTCTACTAAGCCATTTTCTCTGGGTAGTAGCTGGTGGAGTATCTCCAATCTATCCGTGTCTTAGGGCTATTGATCTTGGTGTTTTAAATGTGATCATTATCGATATAATTTGTCGAGGCACCTCAACCAATATGATATAGTTTCTAAAATCAAGCACATGTTGACCTCTGAGTGGGATTGCCTCCGCCCACTTGGAAAAGTAGACGGTGGCAGCTAAGATGAACCAATAACCCTTGGAAGAAGGAGGATCGATAAAACCCATAATGTCGATACCCTAGCACTCAAAAGGTCATGAGGCTAATGTAGGTTGTAGAATGTTGGGTGGTTGATGTAGGACCACATCTTGTACCTTACACTAATGGCATCTCCTAGCTACATCCATGCAGTCTGTAATCATTAAAGGCCAGTAGTATCCTAGTCTCCTGATCTTCATCTTCATCTTCAGACTGGATTGATGCGCTCCATATAGACCTGAATATAGATCAGTTATAATGCCACGGGCTTCATGTTTATCCAACGGTAACCACATTTGATCAAATCGATGGTCAATATCAATGAGCATATAAGAGAGCTCTCTATTTCACCTGATGGGCTTGTGACTTTTCTTGAGGTAGTTTATCATTATTCAAATAATTTATGAACGATTTCCTCCAATCCAGCTCCTTATCCTTTTAGGCAACGCCAACCTCCCCTTCAAGAGAAAGTATCTCAAGCATCAAAGGATGGGGACACTTGTCTATTTTGGACCCTTATTGGAATGGACTCATCTTCCGGACATGCCAATTCTTTGGCAACTTTGGCCAAAGCATCTGCTATTGTGTTCTCTACTCGGGGAATCTTGTAGGTGGTGACTTCAGGGATTTGGGCTAACAACTTCATGGAATACTCAAGGTAATGATGAAGCTTGGGTTTGAGAACCTTGTAGGACTCAGAAATCTGATTGATGACCAACTAAGAATCCTCAAAGATGTTGATGCTCTTGACACACACTGTGATAGCTAACTCTAGATCAGCAATCAAAGCCTCATACACGGCTTCATTGTTGGAGCAGGGATTGGAAAGATTGTATGAGAATCTCATCATATCGCTATTTGGAGTTAAGAGAACTATTCCTACCCCTGCCTTTCTTGGAAGATTAGATCATGGTGCTTCCCCTTTATGAAAATAAGCTGCACCATCAAAATACATCTCCCATCAGTAGTTGTTAACCTCCCTTAAGTTCATGATTTGTTAATCAGGGAGATCGTCACTAAGCAGAGAATCAATAGGAAGTGGGTGTGCTGCTAAGAAATTTGCTAGTGCTTGAACTTTTATCGTAAAGAGGGGTATGAATGTGATATCAAACTGCGAGAGAATCATGTATCATCATTCCAAACGTCTGGATAGCGTTGGTCATGTCATGAGATACTATAGTGGATTGATTCTGGAAATCAAGTTCACCTTATGAGAAAGCATATAGTGTCACAGCTTTTAGGAGGCAAAGATCAAAGCTAGTTAATGTTTCTCAATGGGTGGGTAGTTTGCTTCAGCGGGAATTAGATGATAGTTGAGGTAATAGAGAGCACTCTCCTTCCCTTTATCATTGGCTTTTAGGAGGTAGGACTTCGATCAAAGATGTGCTCCAAATCATCAGTTCATGGCCTTTTGAGCAAACAATGAGGAATTGATCCAATTTTTTCTCAACAAGGCTTCATGTCCAATAGATGAAGCTTCCTTAATTGTTCGAGCTGCTGGTCTTTAGCTCCGGTGAGGTATGCTTCCAAAATTGAACCTTAGCCAAAAATGGGTTGGAGATTTTTGAAGAAAACTTGCATCTCGTGTGATCTTGACTGTTGGATCCTCTCTGATCGAGATCATGAAGGTGTGGGATCCTTGAGTTGAGTTTATCGGGCAAGAGCTTGACTAATTCTCTCTCACTCGCATGACGTTAATCAAGCACCATCAGTTCCACATGATCAAAATGGACAATTGTGATTAAATTCACTAGATCGATATAATTTAATTTAAGTTATCGATAAAATCATAGCCTATGACAAGGGGACACCACCACGTAAGTGCTGAGTTGGATAAGTTTTAAGTAGCCAGTCTCACGACACCACGTGGAAAGTGTGCCGTGTTAGTGTGTCATGTGGAAAGTGCACACCATCATGCGTTTGCCAATAGGATTAGATTTTAATTAGGCTTAATTAATCATTTTAATGGTGAAACTTCAAAAAAATCATAAAAATCATAGAAATAAAATAATGCAAATAAATACTCATTTTAAAAGTATTTTAGAGGAGAATTAATTAATAATTATCTTAACTAATTTTGAATAGTAATTAAGGTTTAATTACAAAATTAATTAACTTAATTACTTTTTAATTACTTGAGAAATTAATCCTAAATTTTGTGGGTTAATTTAATAGGATGGCCTTTGCCTCCCATGATTTTCTTGGGATTTATTTCTCACTTAATTAAGAGAATTGACTAATTAAACCTTAAATACTCTTTTAAGTTAATTACTGATTAATTAATCCCATGAATAGTAATAAATTAATTAATTAAGTTTATTAATCATTGTTCAATAGTAAGTGAACTAAGGAGTAGGTTGGGAGCCCTTTCCTAAGTTTATTTCACCCTTTAAAATAAAATTAATTAATATTTAACTAATTAATTAAATCACTTAATCAAGTTGAAATCATAATCACATCAAACCTTAATTAATTAAATCATGGGGTAGATCTTTAGGTGTTTAATAACCTAAAAGAGTTTAATGAAATTATGGTTAGTACATATGTGCTAAACTAAAATAAAAATAAAATAAACCTAAAAATAAAAAACCTAAATAAAATAAAAATAAAATAAACCTAAAATAAAAACTAAATAAAACCTAAACCTAAAAAATAAACCTACAAATAAAGAAAAAAAAACTTAATCCCTAAACTAAAAATAAAACTTAAACCTAAAATATAATAAATAAAATAAACATACACCTAAATTAAAATAAACTAAACTAAAATAAACAAAACTTAAACCTAAACCTAAAATAAACTAAACCTAAACCCTAAACTAAATAAAACAAAATAAGCTAAAAATAAACCTCAACCTAAACTAAAAAATAAAACCTAAAAATAAAATTTTTTATCATTATTTGTATCTTCAAAATTTTTATTTTCACTTTTAATTTCTTTTAAATTTTTATCAGGAGAAGTCAGCATAGAAATAGAACCCTTTTTAATTGACTTCTTATTAATACATGAACAAAAAGGGTATAGAGTGAGGGGGACATAGGGTTTGGCCCTTCTATCATCACCAATAATGATTCTATTAGATACATATTTTCACTCTCTTTCATCACTCTCTCCTAAACTTCTATTGACTTGGGGTTTATGGTGGGGCTGAAGAGAAGACATCAATAAGTCACCTCCCAAAACTGGCCAATCAACTTGGATGGCTGGCTTTTGAGTTTTCTAGTGGACCTATAGGGATGATTTAAATGCTTTGATTAAAAATTTCTTAGATGAATGAAACAAAGCTACACCCTATTCATCAAAATGAGGGATACTTTAGGAAGGAATAGAAGGCTCACCTATGACTACCTTAACTAACCTCTGCCTAGTGTCAATAAGATATTTTTTTGGAATCACAACTGCCCCTTGTTTGAACTTTCTCTCGAGTAAATCTTTGAATGTGAAATAGTCTGCAATCACATGTCTTAACATACAATGGTAGGGGCAGTAGTTAGTGTCATTAACCCTGTCCACTTCCTCTGATTTCATAAGATCATGTAATTTGAAGTATGCTTTCTTTATGAAGTTTTTGAACATCTTCTTCATTGCCTCTCTTTTGAAGGAATAAGTTTGATTAAGTCTATCTTCAAAAGTAATAAAATACAACTTTGTAGAAACCACCTGCTGCTGCTAAGGTAGTGGTTGTAACTGCTATGGACGGTGAGGAGGCTTTCCTGGATGTATTCTAACTAGTGCTAACATTGACCATGATTCCTTTTCTAATATTTTATGTGCTCTACTCCTTTTGAGCACAGAATGAGACTAATCCTTCAAAAAGGGTAAGCGAGTTGCTTCTTCTTGAAGATTAAAAGGCATACTCATAAGTTTCTTGAAAGTCCTAATTGTGAACCCTTTTAGATTGAAGGCCACTAGGCCATAAATATTTTAAGGAGAATTTCCATAGCATGTTGTTCTTGCAATTATGGTTCACATTTCAGGCTTAGGTTCCTCCACCTAAGGATATAGTCAACTAAGAATTCATTCAGCTTCTGTTTCTATACAACTAAATCTCTGACTATGATATGATGTTGTGCAATGCAACAATGTAGAGGATGAGTGGCCTGTCTGGGATAAAGGCTGTTAGAACTGGCGGGTTCACAAAACACTGTTTGATATCTTCAAAGGCATGCTCGCACTTGTCATCCCACTTGAACTTAGCATCTTTTTTATAAGTGTTGAGAATGGCTTGCATCCTCCATATAGGTTGGAAATAAAGCATCTTAGATACGCCAACCATCCTTAGAAATAATTGAGTTGAGTTAAACTTTTAGGAGGTGGTATTTTTAAGATAGCTTTGATCTTTTCTAGATCTATTTCTATTCCTTAGTGTCAGACAATAAACCCAAGGAATTTCCCTGAAGCTACTCTGAATGCACACTTCAGGGGATTCATTTTGATGTTATATTATCCTAACCATTCGAAAACTACTCTCAAGTCAAAAAAATGGTCTTCCTTTTCTCTGCTTTTGACTACTAGATCATCAATGTAGCACTCAACCTGATGATAGATGAGTTCATTGAAGATCTGAGTCATTTCATGAGCATTTTAAGGCTGAAAGGCATGACCCTATAAAAATAGATTTCGATCGGGGTTCAAAAAGTAGTGTTTCTTTCATCCTCGGGGGCCATCTTGATTTGGTTGTAGCCAGATGACCCATCCATAAAAAAGAATACTTCATGAGATGTGGCAATGTCCACCATTAATGCTTGAGAGTGCTTAGGGAGGTTGGAAAATGGCTCCATTATTTCCTATTACTCAATCGAATTGAGGACTGTTGGATTCAATTCAAATTAGAGGGAGTATATCTCCTCCTTGAAGGATCAGATGACCATGCCTTCACTTGCTATTTTGATCAAGTTAGGAAGAAAGCACGGGGACTCACATCCTCCAACAAATGACCACTGAGGTGACATACTAGCGTGGTAGCATGTAGACCCGACCTAAAGAAACTAATGAGAGAGTACCACAAGGGGCTTGCTCCCACATTAAAGTAGCTCGAGATAAAAGATATGTGTTTATTTTTGTGAATGTGTTAAAAGGAATAGGATGTCATTGGGGGACTCTTACACCCACCTTAAACACATTGGGGAGTTTAATGAAATGGTGCCACGAATGGCAACCTAGAATTTCCACTAAAGGATGCTGCTCGGGTTCTCTTGCACCTAACTTAGTTATGCTAATCAAAATAAGATTCCTCTTGGGTTCTCTCACACCTATTTTAATAGTACTGGGAGATTTTGTTTATGTCATAAAATAGGGATATGATGCTGCTAAGGGACTCTTACACCTACCTTATACACGTCATGGTGGATTCGCAAGACAAGCAAACAACGCTTCAAAAGAAGAGAAGATTTTATTGAAATGGTATCAGATTTTTGTTGATTGATATAATTGTTTTCAAACATGATTTTTATGGGTAATATTTCTTCAAATAGAGCCCATTAATTAGAAGCATCGGGTGTTCCCCTTTACAATCAATAAGCTGATAAGATCCTCCTTAATAGGCCTTCTCTATGACATAGGGGCCTTCCCAAGTGGGGTCAAACTTGTCTCCCATCTTTCTATGGGCAACAATTGGTCTCCTTAGGACTAACACAAGTTCTCCTACTTGGAAAGACCTAGGGCAGACCAACTTGTTGTGAGCTTGAATCATTTTGACCTTGTACAACTCGAGGTTTTGGCACCCCCATAGGTGACTCTCCTCCAAACCTTTGAGCTCTTCTAATCGCAACTCTGCATTTTGCTCTATAGTGATCTTGCTACCCAATGTTATCCTTAGTGATGCAAGTTGAACTTCTATAGGTAGAATAGCTTCATACACTAATGAAAATGGGGCAGATTGAGTTTGAGTTCGGTATGTGGTGCGGTAGGCCCACAAGGCCCACAAGGCATGTACCTGACATTAATGACATCTTCTAACTACATCCATGCAGTCTATAATTATCGAAGGCCAGTAGTATTCTAGTCTCTTGTTCTTCATCTTTAGACTGGATTGATGTGCTCCACATAGGCATGAATGTACCTCAGTTACAATTCCATGGGGTTCATGTTTATCTAAAAAGTGTAACCACATTTGGTCAAAGGACAGTCGGTACTGGGTGCCATCAACGAGAGCATAGGAGAGAGCTCTCTGTTTCACCTGATGGGCTTGTGACTTTTCTTGAGGTAGTTTGCCATTATTCAAATAATCTATGAATGATTGCCTCCAATCCAACTCCTCATCCTTTTTGGCAATGGCAACCTCCCCTTCAAGAGAAAGTCTCTCGATGAGTTCAGCATCAATAAGGGATAAAACCTATTTATTTTTTACCCTTATTAGAATGGACTCATCTTCCAGACATGTCAATTCTTTGGCAAGCTTGGTCATAGCATCTGCTACTGCATTCTCTGCTCAAGAAACCTTGTAGATGGTGACTTCAGGGATTTGGGCCAATAGTTTCATGGTATACTCATGGTAATAACAAAGCTTGGCTTTGAGAACCTTATAGAACCCAACAATCTGGTTGATGACCAACAAAGAATCCCCAAAGATGTTGATTCTCTTGAAATTGATTATGATGGCTAACTCTAGACTTGCAATCAAAGCCTCATGCTCGGCTTTGTTGTTGGTGCAAGGATTGAAAAGATTGTTTTGGAATCTCATCACATCACAGTCTGAAGTTTGGAGAACTATTTCTACCTCTGCATTTCCTTTAAGAGTAGATCATGCTTCCCTTTATGAAAGAAGTATCATCAAAATACATCTCCCATGTGGTTTTCAACCTCCCTAAGTTCATGATTTGTTCATCGTGAGATCGTCACTAAGTGAGAATCCAGGAAGTGGGTGTTGCTAAGAAATCCAGTGCTTGTCCTTTACCGCATGAGGTATGAATGTGATATCAAACCATGAGAATCATGGACCATGTGCCAAACATGATAGCATTGCCATGTCATGAGATACAGTGGAGGTTGAAATCAATTTCACCTTATAAGAAAGCATATAATGCCATAGCTTTTGAGTAACAAAGATCAAAGCTAGGCAATGTTTCTCAATAGGTGAGTAGTTCGCTTTAGGAAGAATCGATGATGACCGAGGTAGTAGAGAGCACTCTTTCCTTCCCCATCATTTGATAATAAAGCATCGAGAGAGTCATCCAATGTGTAGAGGATGAGTGGCCTACCCGTGATAGCTAGAACCGGGCTTCACCAAATATTGCTTGATATCTTCAAGGCATGTCGACACTTATCATCCCACTTGAACTTAGCATCGACAAGTGCTGAAAATGGCTTGCATCTCCGATAGAGGAGTAAAGCATCTAGATATGCCAACCATCTTAGAAGATCCGAGTTGAGTTAAACTTTTAGAGGTGGCATTTCTAAGATAGCTTTGATCTTTTCGATCTATTTCTATTCCTGTCGGACAACAAACCCAAGGAATTTGAAGCTACTCAATGCACACTGTGAGATTCATTTTGAGGTTATATTATCTTAACCATTTGAAAACTACTCTCAAGTCAAAGAGATGGTCCTTTTTTGCTTGACTACTAGATCATCAACATAGCACTCAACCTGATGATGGATGAGTTCATTGAAGATGAGTCATGGCCCATTGGTATGTAGCACCAGATTTTAAGGCGAAAGGCATGACCCTATAATAAAAGATTCATCGGGTTCAAAAGTGGTGTTTCTTTCATCTTCGTGAGTCATCTTGATTTTTATAGCCATGATGACCCATCCATGAAAGAGAACACCGCATGAGATGATGTGATCCACCATTAATTCTTAGGAAGAGAAACTCATCCTTAGGACATGCCTTTTAAGTCTCTCAAATCGATAAATTTGAATTTGGCCATTCTTCTTCTTAATTGGTATGACACCACTAACCGTAGGATATTTTTCTTCCATGAAACCATCAATCAATTTCTTGACTTCAAAATGACCTATTGTTCAATTTCTAATCGCATGCATCTAGGAGCTTGCTTGAGGTTAGCGCTAGATCTATTGCTAGTTATGGACTACTATGTCGAGATAATCCGGCATCTCTTCATAACTCCATGCAAAGTAGTCCTTAAACTCAATAGCCTAACTAAGTCATTGGTTTCTTCTTCAATGAACTGATGTACGTCAGGCGTGGATTTTCTTCACTCCTGAGGTTGATTTCATTAAGCTTGTCAATTATTGAATGAATCTCTACTTCAAATTCTAGAGGTGCATCTTGATTTGAGATCATCCGATCATTTGAGATTTCTAAATACACATCCTCATAAGAGTTGGTGTTATCTGAAAAGAACCTATCAGACTCTAGATGGTTGGTGATAACTAAGCAGTAATCTTCATCATAGATTGAACCCACTATACCAAATCCTAGTCCTGATCTTAATTGTGCATCCTTGCCTGTGTTGTTTCATAGCTTTTCAAAGTACTCGGACCTATGCTTAGACCATGTAAAAGGAACCAAACCCTTTTTTGCAAGATTAATAACGCAAGGCGAGTACCAATCAAAAAGTAATTGCATTAATTCTTTGTTTAAAATATCTTCAAGTCTACATCAACTTGAATGATGATCCCAAAAAAGAATCTCTTCGCTGACATCTGAAGACTTAGGGCTTCCTTAACTACTAAATCTTCAACTTTTTGAGATAAAAGTGAGGTTAGAGCTAAGGTTCATAAATGTTGCCTGATAGTTTTACATAAATTTGATTTAAATACTTTGCTTTGTCTAGAGGTTTGGTCTTCATCACTGTCCAGCTTAAATGTCACCTCCAATGAAACTCGTTGAGAGGGGTTGGCTGGTATGCTAATCACATTAGACTCATCCTCCGATCTAGATTCCAAGTCTATGTGAATAGTAAGGGGTACTCCTATGAACAGAACATAACCATTGGTTGATGGCCAACTGGGGTCTTCCACCTCGAACTACCTCTATTTCGCCTCTGCCTCTGGAGGTTGTCATCCTACCCACAAGTCCATATGATGGAATGACCTATGGGTGGAATGTGATATGCGGCTCTATTTCTTCTTCAATTTCCCTTTCATGTTCACTTGGATTTTCATTTTTATTTTCTTTTTCTTTTGCTTTTTATTCTTATTCTTTTTCTTTTTCTTTTGAATTTAAATTTTGTCCAAGTTCATGAGAAAGGGTATTTTGAGGAAGATAGTAGGTCGCATCCTCGTATATCTCAACTTCTCTAACTGAAAATAGGTTTTTATCTCCTTTGACACAGTACTCAATCCCAACCTTCCTAAATTTAATGCATGATGGAGGGAGGATGGAATCATCTTATTCTGATGTATCTAAGGCTTACTGAGCAAAGCGATGAATGAAGTATTCGAATTAATGATATAAAACTCAACTTCAGTCTTCCAGTCGCCTATCTCCAAAAGTAACACTATAAAACCTAAAGACCTCTCACCTTGTTCATAGAATCTTCTCAACATCATCTGATCTTCTCGGAGTGTGGATATGTAGATCCTTAAATAGGCAAGGGTCTATAGACTCATAATGTTCATTGATGCACCTAGATCAACGAGAAGTTGAGCAAGTCTAAATCTGCCCATGTCAACTGTAAGATAGAGGGGATGGTTGTGCTCCATGTCTCCTAGAAGAAGGTCTTCATTTATGAAAGTGATCCCTTGGGTTTCTCTAGAATAATGTGCCTTCTCTCCAATAGCAGTGAATTGAGCTAAGCATATCTCAGGATCAAGGAGAGCCTTAATGAATGATTCCCTCATTTCTTTGGATAAAACATGGGCATCATATAGCTTAGCTTGATGACTTTCTTAGTGAAGAGGACATTGTAGTCCACCTTGGGCTGATCCTCCACAAGCATATCCAAGGGTGGAGCATCCTGGAGGGGCTTCGATCCTGAACCAATGACTTATTTCTATCTTGAGGTGCCTCAAGGTAGAACCACTACTGGAGGTTGACTTGATCTCTTGTGGCGTGGTAATGGAAGATTCTACACAGTGCTCACCTACAGCTTCTCCTATGGGACCCTCAATCGATGATTCCAAGTCTATCTCAAGAGTGAACCATAGTATTGAGTAGAAAATCCAACTCAATCAAAGAGGAAGATAATTGTTATAGTTATTGTTTAGACTTGAAGAGTTATCATTAGGAATAGATTTAGACAACCCATCAGAAGTGAGACAAATATAATTCAAGCTAGCTTTATTCTTCAATTTCTTGGAATTGATAGGAGGAACATAGTAG